>JACXGI010021124.1:0-10499 GCA_016801175.1 Esox masquinongy | reverse complement strand
ACAGAACTAGACTGAGAGACCATTTAAAGGCCTTTGCAGGTGTTTTGAGTTAATTAGCTGATTAGAGTGTGGCACCAGGTGTCTTCAATATTGAACCTTTTCACAATATTCTAATTTTCTGAGATACTGAATTTGGGGTTTTCATTAGTTGTCAGTTATAATCATCAAAATTAAAAGGAATAAACACTTGAAATATATAAGTCTGTGTGGAATGAATGTATACATTATACAAGTTTCACTTTTTGAATGGAATTACTGAAATAAATCAACTTTTTGATGATATTCTAATTATATGACCAGCACCTGTATATGATTTCATTTGTTTAACCACTTAAGTAGAGTCAATATACCTGTATTTCTAACTGAATGAAGTGTTACATATCTGGATTAAGATATGGCAACGAGTGAAACACCAAGTCTCCTCTCCCAGGTCCCTTGTATCCTTTCTTTGCAAACCAAACATGATCGTGGCATTTTCCACACTAAGAATGATAATTACAGCCGGGGACAGAGCTGAATAATGGATGGTTGGGAAAAAATGACTACGTCCATTCCGGACTAACTTTTTGTAAGTGGATTTTTGGATAAATATGATTTTTAGACGAACTATCCCTTTAACAGCTGAGGAATGGGGCTGAAGAAATGTCACCACTGAAATTAAAGGATAATGCTATGAAATCAAGGAGTGATGACTACACATTATATCAATATTAATGTTTTAACCATTGTTTTGAGCCTATACTGTGTTTGTTTAAATTTGCTTTGTACAGAAGAAGTAAATAAAACAAGCTGTATTGATGGGGTACAAAATTAACTGAGCTCAGGAGAGGCATCTGCGTTTAAGTCATATTCTTACTAGAAACGTCTTCAATTCAAAGTAGCATCTGCACCTTTCCCATGTTATATTTGATTATGATTTTTACACCCATAGGTCCTCAATGAGCGCGCCACAAAGGAGCTGGAGCAACTGCAAGTAAGAAACACCAAACTGCAGCTGGAAAATGAACAGAATACCTTGAGTATGGAGCAGCTCTCCCTTGACAATCAACAAAAGGCTTCTGACCTGAAGGTAAAGCCTACAAACACCAAGTGCCTTTTCACTCGTAATGATCAAATATTCTATTTGAATATGCTTAGTGTAGAGCAGGGGTTTTCAAAGTCTGAGACAGCGGGCCTCCCTTCAGAGAACGTCAAGACAACCCCCCCATGAAAACATTTTTTTATATATATGAACACACAAATGACCTGATACTCTGAGGTTGACTGAATCTTGCATAGAAAATACTGGAGACAGATTGTACAAAAGGAGACAGTCTAGTGGCACTGACTCATTCAAACAGCTTTTTAAACATTGCAAAGGGCATTGCCTGCTGTTAATTGACAACCACACTGAAAGCTATAACAACAAGCAGCTGTTTGAATTACCTTGGTGATGTCAATTGCGGAATTCCCGACTGACCCAACTAAATGCATGCATAAAGTGATAAAAAGAAATTAACATCATTACAAAATAAATATAAGTTATTGATTCCTGTTGCTAAATAATCAGTTTGTGTTGTAGGTGAGTGAACAGGAGAATATATGAAATGGCTTGTGGTGAAGAGGATCTAGTCTTGATTCTCTCCACTATTGCGCACTGCATCCTGCCAATTTGTATGCATTTATGGGGTTTTTAATTTAATTCTCTAGTTTTGTCCTATTGTAGGCATTTCCTATTTATGCTATTTTTTTTATAAATAGAGAGATGTCTAATAACTTAAGAAATATTGTAATGGGGCGAGACACAGGGAACGGACACAGTGCCAGGGTTCTGGGCCCTGGAAGTTGGATGAAATCAAATCAAAAACAGAACTGAATAAAAAAACGAGCATTCTGCTCTGTGCTACTTCCCTTTCTGCTGCCCAGAGCTGCTTTCTTAGGGACCCTTTTTGCTCCCCCTGACGAGGCCTGAGTCGAGACTCAGCTTTTAGTTTTACTGCTCGCTCAACCAGAAGGTATTTGTCCGCACACGTGCTGGTATAATACCAGGTTATCAACCATAATGAAGGTACTCGGCCTACCACAAGCAGTCGCTAGAGCACAACAACACAAGCTAATTTCTAACACCCTCTGCTGGACCCCAGGGCACTGTCAACCAGGATTCAAACTCTTGGCTGCAATAATAAGACCATTGTGCCCCTCAGTTGGTTTTTCTTCTAGCAAATCTGGTTGCCTCTTTCTGAATCGTTGTCAGTGAAACAATCAATAGCAGACAGGACGTACATAATAAATTCCTATTATTATTTTCTGTTTCTTAAACTCAACCTCCCTCCTTTTGTTCCCACCATTCCTCAGATGAAGGAGGAGGAGGTAAATCACATGCGTCTGGAGATTACCAAACTAACAAAGATGAGAGAGGCCATACAGCGGAAGTTCAGACAGACAGAAGATCAGAAGTTGGAAGTGGAACAGCAGAGGGACATGCTGAAAAACCAGATTGCTGGCTTAGAGAAAGGCAAGGACACATGCACACATGATCTACAGAAATACACACTTACACACTTGACTGTCTGAAGAACTCGATTTGACAGCAAGATGCTGTTTATTATTTTTTTGTGAATCAGTTATAGTTTCATGTTCAAACTTCATTTTTAACAGGGAAAACAGACTGAGACCTGGATCTGAATGTTTACATATACAGTTTAGGCACACAAACGGGCTATATATAAATAGAACATTTCAAAACATACAAAATACAATTCAACAAAAACAATCACAGACTACACCCTAATGATCCTCCATTACATTTTTTAAATGGGAAAGGGACACCAGTGTTTAACTTTAATTGGATCTGCAGTTTGTTCCATAAATAAGGTGCGAAGGGACTGAAGGCAGTCCTACCCAACTCTGAGGAGACATCAGGATTCTCCAGTGTAATCTGTGATCTGGTTTTGACATTTTTAGGTCTAGTGGAAATTAATGAAGATATACTGTATATGGGGGTAGTTTTAAACAAAGTGCTTTACAAATAAAGAAGAGAGCATGTTGCTCTCACCTCACAGAAAGAGAGGCCCAATGTTCATGTTGATATAAAATACAGTGATGAGTTCTGTAACTATTACCCGTGATAAACACTAAGTGCACAGTGGGAAATGGCATCCAGTGGTTTTAATGTTGATGCCGCAGCATGCATATAGATAATATCACCAAAATCTAAAACTGATATAAAAGTAGCCTGCGCAATTTTAAAAGTCCTACAGAATACCCTTGTATGGTCTGTAGTAGGGATGCAACGGTACATTGTATGTTATCAAACCGTTCGGACCGTTCGTACAGTTCTTTATGCAACCCTGAACCGCTGTGTTAAGATATGCCGGTCATTTTCCTATAATTTCCAAAACACGCTTATTGTGCTGCAGACTACACACACGTTGTAGATTCAGATCCACAGAACCAGACGTGCAGCTTGTGAACAGGTAAGGCAGGCAACTGCTTTGGGCCCCAGGCTGTTCGGGGGCTCCTGAGGGCTGACAAACTTTACTCCACAACAATGTCTCAAAATGTGTCAATCGCAGTGACCGCAAACCCCTCCCCCTTAAACAATCAATGGACGATTTGCAATGACATCTCAGTAGGAAACCTCCCTTAAGGTGCCCCATGAAGAGAGGGGAAACAAAAATATTCTCTCAGCTCCAACGTGCCAATGTCGAGTCCTAGCGAGACAGAGAGAAGCAAATTTGAAGAGGCAGCGCCTTCCTTCAAATCCGCTGTGTGGGAACATTTTGAATTCAGCGTTCAATACGATGATGAGGGTAAGAAGACTGTAAACAAAGTACAGTCTGCAAGCATCGCTTTGACACTGTCGGTTACTCGAGTATAAACACTTCTAACATGATGTGTTTTTCATACCAAAACCGTACCATTACCCGCAATATGTACCAAACCGTGGGCCCACTGTACCGTTGCATCACCAGTCTGTAGTGTCCATGGGTAGATCCATGAGTCTTATGACACACAAACAAACACACACACATATTGTCTTGGAGTTCCTTGCAGTTCCCTATAATCGGAAACAGATGTTCCTTCTCTCCTATCCTCTGTGGAGTTTTAGACAGTACAGCATTGTGTTAAGCCTTTGAGTTTTTTACATATTCTCACAGCTTTTTGACTAAAGCTTGTAGGATCTTTGCCAGACAAGGGAGCCTAGAGATGGATCAATAATTATCCAAAACACTACAGTCACCTCCCTTGTGTATTGGCAGTACAGAAGCTGCTTTCCACACCTTAGGAATATTTCCTGTGCTTAGTGTTAAATTGAAGATGTGTGTCACTGAACCAGCAATGATAGGTGCAGCACACGTAAGTACGGGTCTAAATTGTCAGTGCCTATAGATTTCTTAGTATCTATGGCATGCAGAGCAACCAGGACCTCTGCTTCTGCGAATTGCTGGAAACTAAAAATAGGATTACCATTTTCCAGGGTAACTAAGGGTTGGATGCCAGAAGAAAAATCTACGGACTGACCAGGATCATATTTGTCACTTTTCCTTTCAAATAAAAAAAAATGCAGCGATAAAGTGCTTATTAAAAGCCTCACAAATGTTGTTTTTTTCACTAAAGATATGTGAGTTTGAGAGAATTTGCTTAGGCGAGGTACATCAATTATGTATATAATGTATAATAACTCATTGTCTTAAATAAAAATGTATATGATATGACAGAAATGGAGTCTTCCAAAAAGCAGATGGAGATTGACAAGAAAGCCATTGATGAACTTGTGCGAGAAAGAGACATCCTGAACAAGGTATACAGTATATGTAGAGACAATAAACATTAGGCAGTCACTTTTGTCTAAAGCAATTTGCAACTGTTAACAGTGACACAAATCCAAAATATACCCTGTACAGAATTAAACCCAAAAACCTGGCAAAATGACTGCTAGGATTTGAAAGATATTTTGGACTCAAAGATAAGGGGGAGCTATATACCTTAATTTCAACAAACATTTTAATGTTTTGTGTTTGTTTTATGTATTATATTTTTGTGAAAACATACAGTTAAGCCCAAAAGTATTCATACCCATGCCAAATTTTGAGCTATAGTGAATTTTTATTTGACCAATAAGTTTCTTCTGGCTGGAAATTACATAAACAAGTGACAAAACACGGTAAGACATTGTGCTGGAGATACAAATGAATAACATAACTATTTCTGTTTTTTTCACATTTTTACAAAAAATGCCATGTCGAACATTATTCATACCCCTTGAAATTGTTGCAAATATTTGAGAAAATGCAAGTTTCTATACCATTTACTATAGTCTTGTAATTTCCACCATGAGAGAGCATTCTAATCACCTATAAATTGAGATCAGCTGAACAGCAGTAGTTCTCTAGTCAGTTACTAGTCAACTGCAAGTCATGGCTAAAAACAGAAATAGTTATGTTATTCATTTGTGTCTCCAGCACAATGTCTTACCGTGTTTTGTCACTTGTTTATGTAATTTCCAGCCAGAAGAAACCTATTAGTCAAATAAAAATTCACTATAGCTCAAAATTCAGCATGGGTATGAATACTTTTGGGCTTAACTGTAGGTTTCAAAATTATTGGCACCCCTAAAACCATCGTGAAGCTTCCTCTGGAGTGTATAAGAGTGCTGATTCTCTTTGTGTAAAATCTCACCAGGTTGGCGCACAATTTTGGAGGGATCTTGGACCACTCCTCAATGCAGCACATTTCAAGATCATTGACAGTCATAGGTTTGAGCTTGTGGACTGCCATCTCCAATTCAGACAAGAGGTTTAAAATTTATTTAATTCCAGAGGCTGAGATGGCCATCAATTTTGCGGTCCCACAATATTTTCTGTTGACAACAATGTTGCAGAGATGAGAACCGGGAAAATTATCACTGATGTTGACCCCGAGGACTAAATACTCAAAGCGCATGACAAGGGAAGTTAGTGCCACAGGGCGGTAGTCATTAAGGCAGAGGGCTTTCCGTTTTTTTGGGAGGGACAAAGGTGATCTTCTTGAAACATGTGGGCACTACAGACTGCAGTGATGGATTGAAAATATCAGTAAAGACATCTGCTGGTTGGTCAACACATGCCTTGAGAACGCAGCCTGGGAAATTGTCCAGAACAGGAGCCTTGCGAGGGTTTATTCTTTTGAGGGAATGACTCACAGTTGTCCTTGCTAATTGCAATGGGCAACCCTACTGGACCATCTATACATCCTTGGCTGTAAAATCACTCAAAACATGCATTGAAAGTGTTCAGATCATCTAGCACAGAAGCAGACACTTCCCCCACACTGCTGATTTTCCTTTTGTAGTCTGTGTCTGTAGTTCTTAGTCCATTCTATATGTTCCTGGTATTAGAGCCCACTTAGAGATTCCACTTCGTCCCTGTATTGCCTCTTAGTTGCTTATATTGCCTTCCTATGATAGTACAAGCATGTTATGTAGTCATCCAAATCAAAAGAGTTAAAGGCTACAGAACGTGCTTTGAGCATGATGTGGATCTCGATGTTAAACATTTTCTTATTTGGGAATGAACATACAGTAATCTGTGGAACAGCCTAGTCATTGCACCTTGTTAGGTAACCACTCACCGCTTCCGCGTGTTCTTCAATGTTACCAACCTTGCGAAACATTTCCAGTGTGTAACGCTGAAGCAGTGACATAAGGCAGCGTCTGAATGGTCTGTCCATTGCTGGATGAACATTGTCACAGGCACTTCCTGTTTTAGACTCTGCCTGAAAGCAAGGAGCAGTAACATCGAGGCGGGGTCTGATTTGCCAAAAGTAGGAGGGAGGAGGGCCTTATATTTCCAGTCTTTTGTTGCCTCTGTCCCAACTTTTTTGAAACATGCTACTAGCATCACATTCAAAGTGGGGATATATTTTTCAAGAAACAATAAAATGTCTCAGTTTCAACATTTGATATGTTGTCTTTGTACTACTTTCTATTGAATATAGGGTTTAAATGATTTGCACATCATTGCATTCTGTTTTTATTCACATTTCACACAGCATCCCAACTTTTTTGGAAACAGGGTTGTACACAGCTTTGAGAATCACTGATCTAAACTCCCCGAGGCCAACATCTAATCATGAGATTCTCAAGATTAGGAGAAAATCTTGAATATATATACACCACATCAGAACACCAGAAATATTGACCATGAAGCAGACACCTCCCCCTCTGCTCTTCCCTGACTCTTGCCGGTGAATGAAAAGACTGTTTGGGGCAATGGCTTTGTCTACAATCAAGAGGTCCCGCCAAGTCTCCACAGAGAAAAATAGATCTAGGTAGGAACATCATAAAGACATGTTTATAACTGATAAATGAACACAGACTGTAATAACTAATATAGTTAGTTGATCAGCCTACTGATGTCATGAAAAAAACCAGATGAAAACAAGCACGGAGCCGCTGCCTTCGCCTAAGTAAAAAGACTTGTAAACGACTGACTCGTTCAGTTTTATCGTTCAATTGAATGGTTGTATTGTTCATTTGAATGACTGGCAGCAGAGTTCTACCCAACCACGGAATACGCTGTTAGTTCTACATTCGCAAAGAAAAATAGATCAAGACAGTAGCGTTATAAAGATATGATTGTAACAGATAACTGGACACATGGTAGGTCTAATGTAATTAGGCTAATGTAGTAGGTGGTTTTTGATTGCAATGATAAACACATGAAATCATACACGAGCCTTTGCCTAAGTAAAAAAGACTTGACTCATTCAGTTTTATCGTTCAATTGAACGATTGTTTCATTAATTTGAACGGCTGCCAGCGGAGTTCTTCCCCAACCGCTGGCTTCCAGCTCAGTAGCCTACTCTCCGTCCAACAGCTGTTAGTTTGACGTTCTCAAAGAAAGGTTGGTCAAGAAAGTTGCATTGTAAATACATGTTTGTAACAGATAATTGGACGCATGGCCAACAGTAATTAATGTAGTATTTGATTTTTGATTGTAATGATAAACATAGTTGTAATCATAGAGTAAAACAAGCTTTTGCTTAGGTAGAAAAGACACGTGAACAACATTATGATGATGAGCATTCGTAGGTGGGGGGGCTATAGGCATTATTGACTCAAATGAATGAAATGACTCAAAAGATTCAAATTTTTTACTGAACGACTCAACAAGATCCGAGTTATTAGAAAGTGTCAAACTTCCCATCACTAATCGGTAAGAAAGACAGTCGCAAAAACGAAACTTTAACCAGCACAAATGGAACACAAAAGATTGAGCCTATTTTGAGTGAATTTGGAGCATGTTGTGGGGCTGAGTGACCTCGGAATGATCTATAAAATATTCTTTAGTGCTAATATCTAAAAAATGACAGTAACAGTAGCACAAACAAAAATTTTAACGGCACAACCAAGGACAAACTACTGAGCCTATTTTGTTAAGTTTTGCGTTGGGTGGAGGGCCGTTGAAAAGCCTACCTGCTTCTGAGTTTATCAAGCTTGGTGTCCGGTGACCAAACATTTGCCAGAAGAATACTTGGAAGAGGAGCACAGTTCTCTTGTTAACTCAACCGGACTAGAACACCAGACCTATTTCCCCGTTCACTACAATGATGACGCTTCCCAAGTGTAATTTGAGGTTAGATAAGATTTGGGAAGCGTCATCGTCGTGGTCAAACAAGGGCAAGTCCGAGGTTAGTGCTGAATTTGGTTTGGAACTAGGTTTCCTTGGTGAAAAGGACAGGTCCAGTGCACTTTTAATGACCAGTAGTGACCGTCGTATGTGATTAATGCAGTTGCTAGTTATTTTTATGTCATTTGTCAACCAAAAAGCTGACAAATGACATAAAAATAACAAGTTGGAAAACGGTCTCCTTTCAGCTGTCTTATTTCATCTGAAAGCTCTTTGGATGACAAAAGGATTTTACATGTGTGTAAACTTATAACCCAGGGAAACTGGAATAGGTGAAAGGCTTCAATACAGTTCCCAGAGAGTGAGATCAAATAAAAATCATTGAATTTCATAACAGACTCGTCTTTGAAGAATATTTAAGATATAAACAAGGGGTGACAATAATTTTGAAACCTGTGTTTAGCAGAAAAACGTACTACTCAATAAAAGGTTTTTGTTTGAGGAATTAAGTTTAAATGAAAGTATACTGCTCCCCCTTATTTTTGAGTCATTGTTTGTGTTTATTTTTTGTATTTACTTTTTGCTCAATTTCATGAAGGTGCCAATACTGTTTGAATTAACTGTATGGCCCTAAAGAAAAAAAACAGCTTGGTCACCAGCATACCAGCATCACCATCGTGACCAGTGTCCAACTCGTTTTGGCTAGCTTGAACTTGATGCTAGTCTAAGCTGATTTCTTTCCCCAGCAGGTTATGGCCTGTGGTATTAAATTATGTTTAGGTCTCAATTTAAGTTATTTGTTTTAATACATGACTTTATTGGACTAACACAACTTTCCTGTGCTTACAAACTTGTACAAACAAGCTTGTGTGTTTGTTTGTGCCTGTATTGGTCTTTATTGTGTGTGTATGTGTGTGTGTGTGTGTGTGCGTGCGCACACTTTGTAGAACATGATCAAGGCAGCCAATGCCACAGAGAAGCAGCTGAATGTGGTAAAACTCCATGAGCAGTCCAAGAAGAACCTGGACCAGGAGATTATGAACTACCGTGAAGAGGCCCAGAAGCAACGCAAGATCATTTACCAGCTAGAGAAGGAGCGTGATCGCTACATCAATGAGGCCACAGAACTCACACACAAGGTAGATCAAGATGCACTCAGATAACTCTGGGGTGGGTGGAAAGACTACTGCTTAACTGTTGTATGCAAAACAAAATGTTACCATAAAACAATAAAATAACATTTCAATGTCAAGATCACACCTTTTCAGACCATACTTACACACAACTTGGATGACACACTCAGAAGACAATAACTGGAAATCATAATGACATTAATGCAGCCATTTCTCATTGGTTGGCAAAAATCTAGTTATTATGTATTTTTTTAACTACAAGTCAAATCAAGTAATGTTTATTTATAAAGCACATTTAAAAACAAGTGTCAACCAAAGTGCTGTACAATGAAATGTCTAGGACAGCAAAAAGAAGCCCATAATGCGCAGAAGTTTGCATACCCTTGGAGAATTGGTAATAGATGTACCAGCTGTAAAGATAACATGAGTGAGCAGGCAAAACACATGTCTTTTATTTCTTATGGGATTCACATTCAACTGTAGGTCATAACAGAATGGCACAATCATAAAACAAAATATGGCAACAAAGAAAAAAATGAACTGACCCCTGTTCAAAAGTCTGCATACCCTTAGTTCTTAATACTGTGTATTGGCCCCTTTAGCATCAGTGACAGCGCACAGTCTTTTGTAATAGTTGTCTATGAAGCCCCGAATTCTTGCAGGTGGTATAGCTGCCCATTCGTCTTGGCAAAATGCCTCCAGGTCATGCAAAGTCTTTGGTCGTCTTGCATGAACCGCGCATTTGAGATCTCCCCAGAGTGGCTCGATGATATTA
>JACXGI010021123.1:0-10500 GCA_016801175.1 Esox masquinongy | reverse complement strand
ATATATATATATATATATATATATATATATATATATATATATATTCATGCAGTATAACTGCATCAAGACAATGCATGGATCACGCTCAGAAAATGTTTTATGTACCGCAGCTCCAGTTAGAAAAACTAAGAGAATCCAAAGTGCCTAATGCTGATGTAAAACAATCTGTTGAAAATTATTTGGAATCATCAATTTGCAATGTATTTTTGAAGAATGATATGGAGTTACATGAGAAAGCTAAAAGATACTCTGCTATTTTACAAAGATTATTAACTGTTGCTAGACAGGGGGGAGCTTGACACAAATACATTAAGTATACCCCGGTCAAAAGCTGGGGGTGATGTAGTAAACATGCCTGTGATTAATCAAAGCATTGACCAAAGGCTTACACTTGTTGATGAAATTTTGACCAACGTATCTGCGCAGAGCCAGAACATTTTGAATACATGTACACCTGTTGGATCTGGTCAAAACTGTGACAGCTACCAACAACATTGCTGATGTTAGAAGACTGTTGGGGTGGGGGGGGGGGGTTGTAGAGGCTATGGTTTGTCTCAACATGCCTTTAAAAAATATTCCAAATTAGCTTGTTTGAAATAAGAAAAATTTGTATAAATAATTGCCCTGTGATACACAAAAGCCTTTAGGCACACCCCAGACACCCAGTTATGGTATGCACAGTGCTGTGGCTTCTGCAACTGTTCACTCAAAAATGTTGTTTGTATCCCCTGCCATAGACCCCACACAATGGCTTACATTTTGATGTGTGATGTTTTTATTTTATTTGTTTACATGTTTTCTTGTGATTGTGTGATTCATATTCCTTGTCAAAGTATTATATGTTTAACCTTGAATAATTGTTGTTTGTTGTATGACTAATACTACGTAAACACCAATGTGGTTTTACAATTGCGATTTTTTTTTAATAATAAAGCAGACATACACATGATATTTTTAAATGTCTATTTCTTTAACAATCATGACACAAATTAAATGATTCACAAGACTGAGCATGCTGTATACAATTAAACCTTTGTTTATCATGCTTACTCTGGTACATCTGAGATTCAAACTTGGAGACTAATAAATCCTTTTTTCAGTATAAAAAGACATCTTTATAACTCAGACCTCCTATCATTTGATAGAGAAATAACGCACAATGTTGTCCACAAGTGGTTGAAATCATGTCCTGAACTCATTTTGAACTGAATTCTACACTCTTACAGGTTTGCAGAAATGCATTGATTGACTTGAAAAATACATCAAATCTGAAAGGTTTCCATAACTGTCATAAAACCTTTCAACATTCTGTGATGTAAATAGCCAGCCAGCGCTCCCCGGGTTGATTGCTCAGATGCATATTAACATTAATCAATGAAGTAACATCTCGGACACTAGGGAGCCCCCACTAAGGAGTTGATTACATGCCAGCACACCATAACATGAGTCCTAGCTGAAAATTGCTTCATAACTCAATTGTGCCATAACTCGGTCAACTCTGTGGTATTCATCTCTAGTCCGTTTGGGTATCGTTTGCCAATAGTAGTCAACCAAGACTTGTCTCCGGTTTGATACTTTGATAATGGAGTCAAAAAATTAATTAACAACCAAATGAATCGTGTGGGGCGGTACTTGACGAAACTTAATCTCAAGTCGGACATCCCCTGACTTGATCAGAGATAGGTGCTGACCGCATTCCTCATCTGGTGTGCAGTTGAATGCATAAAGATCATAGCCGTGTAAGAAGACAGACCTGTCAATAGCTAAGGCTTGATCCTTTAAGTGTTTTCCTGAAGCTAATGCCAAATTGTTTAAATTCAGTCACTGTTGATCCTGATGTGTAATCTGGTTGGAATGGTTTGCTAGGAAATTGCTGACCGTCTGCATACATAGCCGTAAACTCCAAATTATAGTGTTTAATATAAAATGTTTTTTGTATAACTCCCTGTAAAACTGTCATTGTCCACCAATGCAACCATTCTATCAGGGTTCCTAAAAATAGGTTTTCCTGATTACAAACATGATTCCCTGCAGGTAAACTAAATGTCTTCATACACACCCTCTCAATTGGGTACTTGGCAGTGGTTGTGAGTAGCACTTGAGCGTGTCCAGGTTTCACAGCTGGTGATACAGTCACTTTCTTGACAAATAGTGATGCAGATACTATGTGCAGACAATAATGCGCATCCTCCGATCTGGAAAAATATCACTATACACAGGATCGATCATTCCAAATGTTGTACCACCTGCTGAATAGATGGCCCTTTTTGTCAGTCCATCTTTATCTCCTGCAGTGTCCTTGAAAAATAAACCTGCTGAAAATTGTGCCTTTAAAGTATCACAACCATAATTCAGAATATAATTCAGAATGCTGTCAATAATAGCCCGGAAGGGATACATGTTGCAAATCTGGCTAATCAAACCATCACCAAGGAGACATCCACTTGTGAAAATGAGGTGGCTATCAGGTAGTGGATAATCTCAACACCAACTCCAGCATCAATATTAGTTCCGTCCTGTGTAGTGACTTCTACACATAGGTACAACAAAGTATTGTTCAGGTGAACTTAATCTTCACCATTCCCCACAAAAAATAACTCAGCAGGGGCTGCATTCAATATTGCTGATAGGGTTTGTACTTCAATTGATGCATTTTTTCCAATAGATTTCTTTGTGAAAGGAACTGTGAATAAATCTAATTCCGTTTTTATACATTCACCAGACATACAGTGTGCCATTTTCCTGTAAAATATGTTTTTAATTAGACTTGCTATATTCCCTTGGCATGTTCTTCGAGCAGTATGCTTGTGTTTTTTGCTCTTTGGTAAGCTTCTCCTACCAGGTGGTCATTTTTATCACATTACAAGCCATGTTTATTAATCTTGATCTTGCTGTTGTGTTTGGCGAGCCATGAGCTTGCTGACAATGTCCCCACCTATATTCCTTGTTGTATTTTTTCAACCCCATTTCCAAAAAAGTTAGGACGCTGCATAAAATGTAAATAAAAGTAGAATGCAATGATGTGCAAATCATTTAAACCCTATATTCAATAGAAAATAGTACAAAGAAAACATATGAAATGTTGAAACTGAGACCTTTTGTTTGTTGAAAAATATATGCCCACTTTGAATTTGATGCCAACAACATGTTTCAAAGAATTTGTGACAGAGGCAACAAAAGACTGGAAAAGTTGTGTAATGCTAAAAAACTAAACCTGGTGGAATATCACACAACTAATTAGGTCAATTGGCAACAGGTCGGTAACATGATTGGGTATTAAAAGATCATTCCAGAGAGGATGGGTCTGTCAGAAGTGAGGATGGGGAGGGGTTCATTACTCTGTGAAAGGCTGCATAGGCAAATAGTGCAACAATTTAAGAATAACATTTCTCAACTTAAAAATTCTTAGCTACAATCCTGTGTAGTGTGGAGGTGTCCTGGGCCATTAGCCAGTAATTTGCCTCGCGATATGTGTCTTTTGAAACCCTCTTCCCCCACAAAAGGACCAGGGATTGTCGGGTCACAGTAAATACTTTTCATAACCTGCTCAGACATTGTTGAGCTTTGGATCAATAATGAGAAGCAATACATGTTTAACACCATTTTATTCTAAATGTTAGAATTACATATCATCTACGAATTTCAGAAAAGAAACACAAATTCAGATTTCTGGTGAGTAGAAAATCTGTGAAGATTTCAAAAATACATTACACATCAACAGCTTCATTACTCTGCAATTATTTCACACAAATATTGATATACATGAATAAACATACACAACATAAGTCCCATTTTAAAGCCAGGGTTATTGTCAGTTAGAAGTTTACACATGAAGTTGTTTAGAGCATTGTTTGATTTAACACAGTTCAACAACAATTGCAGCCAATCATCTGCTGTATCCCTGATCATGACCAACTTACAATGTGTTATAATGACATTGTCATGGCCATTAAAAAGTCTACTACCATCAAATCAACTCTTGATAGCTTTGTGTATTAACTGCTTAATCTCTAACGCTACACAGATTTTGATTAGATACATGTAAATACAAAAACTAAAGTTGTCTTCAATTTAAGACTTTGCTGTGTTGCATACTCATTATTTTCATCCCAGAATTTATCCCTAATCTCACTAAACCTCTGTATGATGTATGGATCCTCCTTGAGAAAGGTCTCAGCGGCACCTGTTATCTTGGTCAGCAATGGTCAAAAGCCAAACACATTCAAACATTGGACCAGCGCATGTTTCAGTCTTGGTGTAAAAACATTCTTTACAGCATCATAATAAATGTCGAAAAAATATATATTTTGGATCAAGACAAGAATGCCTTCTTTGACTCGGAGGGTTAACTTCACACCCAAAGCATGCTTTCTGGAGAATAGTTGCAGATAGCTTCCAGGATAAGACCCAGTGTTGCCTTGATGATCCTTAAAGTTGAGGATGCAAGAAAGTTGTCTGTTTCATTATAACCTTTGGTTAGTATTTTAGATTAAGAGGTCATAGCTCTGCATCTAATTGGTCAAGCCAATGGTAGTTTCTTGGTGATAAAGATGGCTGAGTCAAGGAATTGTGGTATAGGTCAGTATAGATGGACTCTGCCTTGTCATCCAAAGCCTTACACAGACAGTCCTGTGCCTTAGGTTCCTAAAATTCTGGTTGTTTTTATTCTTGAGACATGTTTCACAAATTCTGGTTGTTTTTATTCTTCAGACATGTTTCACAAATTCTGGTTGTTTTTATTCTTGAGACATTTTTCACAAATTCTGTCGGCAGCTTGTTAGTAATACAGAGGCTGTTTTTATGCTGTTTTGAGGGGTATGTTAGCTTAAGACGGATCTTCAGTTGGGTATGCCAGTCACCCAAAGCACAGCCGCTGTCACACTAAAACACCAACATTTGGTGGGAATAGTTCCAATCCAACAAAGTCATACTGCTTAAATTACTGAACAACACATCTATCAAATTAGCTGTGCCCGGCATTGGGCGCATATAATACACATTTCAAAACAAACCCCATAAATGAGCATTAAAGTTAATTTGTCAAGTAAGACGCTGCTTAAACACTTCGCATTCAGACAATGCATGTAATTTGACCTACGGTAATCAAAGTGTTGAAAATGTATCCACCAATTAATTAATTGAATTAGTTGATGAATTCAAGCTAGATTCCATATTGGTTTCTTCAGGGTTGACATTGTGGTGACTTCTTCGCTGCCCATGTATAATCTCTAGGCAACTTGCCTATCATTTGTTACACACGCAGCTGTTATGACACTTATTGTAACATCAAATACTGGGAATACAACAAGCTGGAACCAGGACACACATTTTGAAATGTCAAACATCTATTAATAACACAACAAAGCAACCATAAATAAAATATTTTTTCACACCCGATGCTCGCCCCTTGTGTTATGTGGTCATACAGGAAGTTCCACCTGGTCATTAAGGAAGTCCTGTCCTACCCCACCAGAAGTCCCGCCCACCTGTCAAATAATTTGAAGGGTACACCCACCAGCGTCATAAATCACAAAAGTGACAGAAGCCACCCAATATAAACTTACGTCATAATGGCCAACATAATGAGAGATTTCATCAATCTTGCCAAGGCTGACAAAAGCGGACAGTGATTGTGGAAAGAGAGGACCCTCATGTGGGACCATGGAGACTGTCAACATAAAGGAAAAATTAGAGATTTGAGAGAAAAATGGAGAACAAGAAGAATGGACAACAACAAAACTATCTCTACAATTCAGAGCAAAAAGAGCTGGATGATATATTTTCTAAGCTATTGTACCTTCTTACAAATAAACATCAATCAAAAACAAATACTTGCTTCACTTTGTAAAGGTCACATTGTCCTTCACTTAAAACAGTTCGCTGATGGCTCATGCAGAAATGCACAGTGCATCTGCAGTGCTATCTTAGTTAATCTGTTTATGCATTCTCATTTTAAACTTATTTCTGAGATGGAGGCTTCAGCATCATCTGTAAGCGTTAAGAAACATTCTAATTCTAAACAGTGAAAGCATACCCGTGAGGGGGGCTGCCCTGGTATTAGTCATAGGTTTTAATTCAGTACATAAGACCAGTCTGGGAATTTGACCACTGGAAAAAGAGCTACTGTGTAAATACTGCAGCTTGGGTTTGATTAAATTAAGCCCTATGTCTTATCCCACTGCAGACAGCTAAACCCTCATAACATGCATACCATGGATCTGAATATTTAAGTAAAAATGTCAGTTTAATCCCTTCTGTTATGTCTACAGTCAGTCATATCAACTTTTTTTTGTTTAACTGAAAAAAATGATGTTTCCTTTTAATAATAATCGTGGGACCATAGCACCATCTACAGGATATCAGAAGTGACATCCATTACAAGTGATAGTCCTGCTGTACCAAGAATCAAGCAAGAATAGGGGGCTCAGTATTTAGTATTTTTTAACACAGATAATATTCCATTAAGTGTCCTACAGTGCTGTGAATTTGCTCTGATGCACTCTATAAAGCAGTAAAATAATCAGTAAAAGTAAAAAAGTAAAGGTGATAACATATGCTAAAAATGTTAAGCCTTGTTAGGCATGGTGAGCTATAACAGGGAAATTATATACAAAGAAACCTGAAAGAAATAGGACTAATTTGTTTATAATGACACTAATGTAGGGACCTCGATAGCCCAATTCATAGTATCTCAAAGTCCTGCAAGAGCAAATAACCAACAAGAAATATTCAGTTTCATGATACATCAGTCACTGATTCCAAATCTGTGAATGCTGCATTCTCCAATAGTGAAGAAGGTCAACTCAATGAGAGGCGGTCAGAGAATCATAGATGATCGTGTTTGTATCTGCAAGTCTGGGAAAGCCTAATCTAAAAACTGATAGTCTTCTCTTCCCTTCTATGAGGCACCCTCTTGGGTGATGCCTCAGCAGCTTTAGAGAGCACAAAGTTCACCACACAAAGTTTGAAATTGTAGCCAGTTGTCCAGAAGTAGACCTGGGGTTCCAATTCACATTTTTAAATTAAAATAAAGTAAATATGATATTACATGATTTTTAAAATCCTGGAATTGCTCCCAGTTGGTGTTGAATATTTTATATTGCATTTTAAATAGCCTTACTTGTTAATTAAGCAGAAATACACTCATACATTTTTGCATCAGGACTAACCCAAAATTTTATATGAATATAATTTAATATATTGTGTTGCAAAGGTATTCTCTCATACTTGCAGAATAACAAATGCTACATCGAAATTTTGTTCTGTTTGATATTTATTTTAAAAAAACTGGAACCCAAAATCATTTGCCGTAAGCTGACATTGGCTTTATGTTCATAAAACAAAAAAATATTCATAAAACAAAAAAGGTTGCTTGGCTAAGTATTCAATCCCCATACATTAATATTTGTTAGAACCACCGTTTAATGCAATAACAGCTTTATGTCTTTTGTGGTAAGTATATACCAGCTTTGCACAGCGTTAGAGTAATTTAGGCCCATTCTTCTTGGCAAATTTGGGTTTAGCAAATAATGGGTTAACAACTTACAGCTGTTCTGCTGCACTGGAAGTAAATTTAGCCTTGAAAGTTGCTAACAATTCCTACAGGTGACCCAACTTTTGCTTCTGAGAGTCACCAGGTTGCATGTTAGGCGCCTCCCAGGACAACAACTTCAAGCACAGCTTAACACTGGTCAAAGTAAGCAAGTCTCAGTTTCAACTGCTATGAGGAGAGCTGCAGGTTTGACAAGTTGAGTGGCAGTAAGAAAGCCATTGCTAAGATGGCAAAATATGAAAAAGAGGCTTGCCTGGGCTATGAAGCACTGCCAGTGAACTACAGAAGACTGGAAGAAGATCTTATGAACAGATGAATTTTAAAAAAATTAAATCTTAGGTTCATCACACAAGGATTTTGTACACCGTCGAGTGGGCAAATTGATGGTTTCTCAGTGTGTGACACCAACTGTCAAACATGGAGGAGGAAACGAGATGGTCTGGGGGTCTTCTGCTGGATCCAGAGTTGGCGAATTGCACAGAGTTAGTGGCAACCTGAACAAAAACAGCTACCACAGCATTTTGCAGCGCCTTGTAATACTCTCTGGTATATGTCTAGTTGGCCAGGTGTTCATCCTACAGCAAAATAATGACCCAAAACATACCTGCAGGCTATGTCAGAACTACCTTAGAAGAAAAGAACAAGATGGTAGGATTCAAATCATAGAAATACCAGCCCAGTCTCCAGACTTAAACCCAATTGAGCTAGTTGGGGATGAACTAGCCAGAAGGGTGAAAGCAAAGCAACCTACATGAGCAACACATTTGTGGGAACTTCTGCAGCAATGTTTGGAAGAGCTTTCCGAACAATATTTGATTTCCATTGTTGAAAGAATGCCACGAGTGAGTTTGGCTGTTATATCTGCAAAAGTTGGCTACTTTGATAAGAAAATGTGATAAGATTTTGTTAGTAAAAACAATTCCATCATTCCTTTTTTGCCTCCAATTGTTTACTTGTTCTATGCTTTCATTTCAGAGTACATTAAGACATTAAACTGTGTAAATTTCAATAAAAACTGGAAAAATGTAGGGGTTCTAAAAGTTTTGACTGGTTGTGTATTTTTTACAATCATATATATAACAACAATAACATCATCATAATATTATCAATACCAATCCACAAAGACAATAAGCAAGGTAAGCAGTACCAATCCACCACAAAATGAAACACAGAACCAAACAGGTGGAGGCAGGGGTGGTGGATGGATTTGCACGGTAGTATGACCATCAGCATATCAGACTGAGTGAGAAACCTGATGATTAAATAGACTGGTATGAAATCTAATATTGTGGTAGGAGCAATTCGATGTCAGCTAAAATAATGAGGGGCCCCTGAATGGCACAGCGGTAAAGTCACCAAACCTGTTTGTAGATTATCCCAGGAATCCCACTGAGGGCGTGGCAACTGGCCAGCACGTCCAGGTTTTTGGTGGTTACAAAGTGAATATGCTTGCTTTGCACTTTTTTCTTCTTGGTGGGGCTTTACACCCTAAATGCGTTCTTAATTAGCTTGAAAAAGTTAATCCATTCTTCTCCAAAAATCCATCTCCCTGGGCCAGTTTCCCCAGACACAGATTAAGCCCAGTCTAGGACTAAACATTATACAGTTACTATTTCTATGGTTCATCAAGCTGTCTTGAAATGATTGTGATAACCTTAAGTTGCTCTCAATCTATTAAATGACTAAAATGTAAATGATATAAATATGATTTTATCTCCACACTCAGAATGTGGTTAAGGTACCAAAATAAACAAAAATCTAGATTTATCAAGTTAAGTCTACCTGAACTTTTTTAATACAGTACCTGTTGACAGAAAAGGATGTGGCCCAGGATGACAGTCCATTACAGGAACACATGTCCCTGGGGTGATTTCACCAGGCCATTATAGAAGCGTTTTTACTATCAGTAGAGTAAAAACCTCAGGAATGGATTAGTGTCATAAACAGGTACTGATGCTCAATATACCTCCATGGGAGGTAAGGCACTGAAGGGCTCAGAGCAGGGCCCAACAGCAGTCTAAAACACAAACCAGGAGGCAGAAATGGGAGGATAGGAGAATCACAATCACATTTGATATTTTCTCTGTTCCCTGTTGTTTGCTTCTTTATGTCATCTTTTAAATTACATGCTAACAATATCACTTTTCCACTTATGCTTAACATTGTTTTCATCGGTCATCTCCTTGGAGACTTCCTCAATGAACTTGACATCTTGATAAGCAAATCTTATGATGGTTCAGGTCTGTCTTCAATAATTTTCTTTCAACCTTTTTCTATCCACTCCTTTTCCGTTTCTCAGTCCTGGCAGGCAATATGTTTGACCTCATCCTTACTAGATGTTGTTTGTTAAATGATCTCCCCGCAGCTCCCTCCAGGTCTCTGATCGTTACTTTATCTGATTTGCCATTTTCAATCGCCTTCACACAAACTCTCAATATATGGGTCAAGACACAGCTCTGCCACAAGTTCTGGCTGAAATTACCCCTGCTACAACATTAACTCAATAGTTGTGAAAAATAAAAACAGTGACAGGGAGACTGAAAGATGGATGTTAACTAATCACTTGGACACAGTGGGCAGACAGCTAGCATTCAAAAATGCATTTATTTCAGTGTTCTATAGACAGGTCAATTGAGAATCATTTGAGAGCCAATGGCATACAATTGGAAGATGACAAGACAACACAGCCTCACATAAATAATATAAAAAGACACATTTTCATTTCACAAACTGACTGGTGGCAAAGGTGGCATCCTATGACAGTGCCACATTTAAAATCACTGAGCTCTTCAGTACCACCTATCGTACTGCCAATGTTTGTCTATGGAGATTTCATGGCTATGTGCTGGATTTTATGCACCTGTGATCAATGGGTGTGGCTGAAATAATGATAACTCAATAATTAGTTGGGGTGTCCACATACTTGTGGCCAATATATATACACATAT
>JACXGI010021122.1:0-10503 GCA_016801175.1 Esox masquinongy | reverse complement strand
TCTGAGCCTGGGTCCTCTCTAGGTTTCTTCCTAAATTTCGGCCTTCTTAGGGAGTTTTTCCTAGCCACTGAAATTCAACACTACTGTTGTTTGCTCCTTGGGGTTTTAAGGCCGGGTGTTTTGTAAAAGCACTTTGTGACAACTGCTGATGTAAAAAGGGCTTTATAAATAAATTTGATTGATTGATTGATTGAAGTTACCTAACATTCCCTACGACCATCATACACATAAGCAACGGATTGGGCTGCACTTCTGAAAACAAAGACTGGATACCTGGCAACTATACAGCTCATAACTGCCCAGAAACTGAACCTAAAGTGTACAGAATCAAATATAACAAACACCAAACTGAATACACTGTTTATAATAGTCCATAATGGGGGAGAACTGGGGAGAAGGGGGAGAAGGAGAGGATTGGCGAGGTGAAGCAAACAACGCGTAACTATGCAGTCACTGATTGCAAATGAAGAGTAGGGCGTGCCATTTTATTGTATTTATCTATGTAATTATAATCACAAAACAGTTTGTCACCAATATGAATCGACTGAATCCAGGCAGTCTTATCAGCCAGCTACAGCTTGAGTATGAAGTGAGCGCCTGCGCAATTCACAACTGCCAGAACCAAGACGAATGAAAACAGCGTTAGCATTACCACAAGATCTGAACTAAAACTACTCACACTACAGGAAAAAAATGGATGGTGACATTTCCAACGATTATTCTGCTGATTCTGAGCCTCTGCCTGAACCCACACATCCCAGGCCTAAGCGTAAAAAAACAGATTGAAGCACATGGAACAGATGCCGGCGCCCCCTCCATATCGCAAGCCAGAAATTACAAAGGGAAGGATGACATTGTTTGGAGAAAACCAGAGACATTGATCCACTGTAACCAAACAAAAAGTTATGTCACATCACATAGCTAAAACATAAAGAGAAACGTTATTTGTCCCCTTTTGGATTTTATCAGTTTGAACAGAACGTGAGTGAACAGATGCCATAAGATGTGTATACTTCACATATTTAAATAACTAAGTCATGTGGCACCCAATGCTGCAGTGTAAATAACACTCAATAACTGTCTGTGTTACCATTCGCTGAGATTACTGCCAGGATACTTTCCAGTAGGTCCTGATCAGACCCTTACATCTCAGTGGAAGAATTCTGGCCAACTCCTCCAGGTCTAACTGCTTAAACTCAGCGACATTTATTGGATGAACATTATGGGTCCCAAAATGGCTGGCGAAAAACAAAACACTGAAAAGCACCTAATATCAAAGGTTAAGCATGATGGTGGTACTGTAGTGTGATGTTTTGGGGCTGCAAAATGAGCTGGAATACGAAACACTGTTCTTTGCATGTCAAAAAACTCTCCAAATAACACTATCTGACTTTACAAATGAGCTAATTGACCAATGAGCACTAGAATATAACTTCCAAGTAACTATTTCATATGTACATTTCTTTTTTTTTTATGTGGTGGTTAGGCTATCACTTACATACATGTCACAGTGATTCATTGTTATATATGCCATGATGCTGGTACAGTTCTGTCACATATGCCAAGGCAGTATGAAAGGCAGCCCTATTCTTCAGGATTCAACTCCCCGTTACTCCCTCAAGCTAGCTGGGGCAAAAAAAATGAATAGCTGATGAATGCAAACAATGTTCTCCCTGCAACAAAGGTCAAAATGACCTAATCTGTTTCAGTTTGATCACTATCAAGGTGTCACGTTATCATCTCAATATTGCTAAATCATAAGGTATCCGTTGATGGTTGTTGTTGGACCCAGTCTGTTCAAGCAACGCACAAGTATAAGAGGCAAATAAGCTGCAATAACAACATAGCTTTTGCTTGGGGCATCAAGTGAAGTTGGTTAGCTTGTTCAAGACCTGAAACAAGCAGGTTATGCTCAAACGCCCACACATGTTGCTGAGTTATATCGGCTCTGCATGGAAAAGTGGGAGAATATTCTTCCAAACCAATACTAAAGACTGATCATCAAATAGAGGAAGTTTCAACATGGCCTAACTCAGAGCTTATTTTGTCTACAACAACTGTTGTAGGAATGACACTTATCTGTTTCAGTTCATGGAGCAGGAAGGATTTACAGAACCAAACTTGCTACGTCACTGCTCAGTTTACTCTAACACATACTGAGACATTGTCTTTAGACGGGAAGTATTTGATGGAAGGGCATCCCACATTACCTCAGAACCAAACTTGCTACGTCACTGCTCAGTTTACTCTAACACATACTGAGACACATACTGAGACAATGTCTTTAGATGGGAAGTATTTGATGGAAGGGCATCCCACATTAACTCAGAAGGATATTGAAGAATGTTATTGCACATGTTTAACTAGAGATCGTATTACACATTCTATTGTTACACTAAGCAAATATTATTCAACTCTTTTGAAACAGTTTACCTGTTAATAACCTTGATAATGCCAAGGTCCAAAGGTGACCTTGATAATGCAACTACATACAATCAACTAAACAGAAAATACCTGTTTTAAAACGATTTTGATCTAATGATTTAACTGACTATTTTTACAGATAGTGCATTTTTGTTATTACTCGGCTCAAAGCTTATACGGAGCAAAAGGAAATAGCTTATGTAATTACATAGTAATACCTATGCAACGACTATGTTCTTACAATTACTACTGTGTTAGTTACATAGCTAATAGGGTCACATACTATAGGCTAACGTGTTAGCGAAGGTTACAAATCTGACAGCACCATTTGTGCCACACGGTCCCTGTGTAATACTTGTGGCTTTTCTAAATGCATCACACTTGCTGTATTAATTCCATTTAATGACGTTATTGTACGCTGACATTTTAGCATCCACAGGCTAATGGGTTTACGCTGTCTGCTGTGCTCTTCCCTGCTGCTCACCACGCTAGGACAAACAGACAATAGTCACTGGCTTTTACTGACATGGGGAGGACAACTAGAGGACTGGCGAAGACGTCAGAACACGCCACAGTACTGTAAACTAAATATGCTACTTAGCATATGCTTTTATCCAAAGCCAATTACAACACAGGGATTGCATACATATTTAATGCATTTTTAAAAGGTCTATGTGATCCCTTTGGGAACTTAACTAGCACTTTCTTAGAAGGCACATAGGAACACAGATGGACAAACAAGCAGACAGACAAACAGAAAGGCCAATAGTATTCCATGCAAGCCAGGCCCAGACATACTGTCATTTAGCATAATGCTCACCACCATTTAAACCAATCACGTCTCTAGTAAGTCACAACCTATTATTCTGTGTGTGATGACATCACTCCCATAGAGTGATGTCACTCTATGGAAGTGAATTAGGTTCTGTCTTCGACCCGGCCTTGTTAGCACATCAATGTGTGTATGTGAGCGCACATGTGGTGTGGTCCGGAGCCAGACTCAAGGAAAGGGATAAACTGACGTATGGATAAATCAATTACTAAACCTCTGGGCTCCTCTTAAAACCTCTGTAATATATGGCCATCTGTGTCATCAGCCTCTTCCTCTCATTCAAACCAAAAAAACTAGGGAAGGACATTTTGTGCCGTCCAGCCAAACTGACTGAAGATCACAAATCAAGGGATGATTTGCAAGGTCATATCGACAAATAGAGTAAGCATAGCTTTTAAGCCCACGTAAACTTTAAGTCCACTTCTGTCATTGGATTCAAATCAAAAAGAGGTAAAAATGTTTTTGAGGTGTTTGATGTCTGTACAACTATAATCACTTTTTTATTTTAAGCCATTCAGATTTGCGATTTATAAGTTATAGATGTCCAAGTGCCACTACTTTCTGTCAGTCAATTTAGAAGCTGGAGAAAAACATTGGTATGGTGAAGACATTTTTTAAATATATTTTATTTTTGTGTTAATAAGTAAGAATTTCAACTAGAGCAAGAACAAATTTAGCATTTTCCAGTCTTTCTTTTCATTGAACACTTTTAATACTTGTAAATAAAAGAAAACTTTGAGTTATAACACTAAATCTCGAAGGCTAACTTGGCACACCCATGGACTTCAAAGATTTGCTTGGTACCCATTAAGCTCAGTCCAGACTTTTCACATATTTCATGAAAAATATATTTACCGTCCATGTGAAAACGGAAAATGAATAGAACTTGAAATTAGAGAATAATCTTTAATTGTATCTCTTTGCTTTGGAATAATTGTGCAGTATATATGAGAAACATAGGTTTTGGTGGGCTTAATAGGTTTGCCAACCGTAGATTGCCGGCAATCAATGTGACCAGGACTTATTTTACTATTTATTTTAGTCACGGTTTGGAGCCATGTAGGGTGAAGTGAGATAAATCACTCCACACTGTCAATCATTCAAATAATCGCCAGTTTTTTGTGTTTATCTGCACAATCATTTCCAAGTACCGTTCTCTAACCTCTCACACTTCAAAGAATTATATCAAGCGCTTTTCATAGTATGGCAATCAGATGAAAGAGTCACTCACATGATGGCAAGACACATAGCTGATATGATATAAATGCAGTCAGAGAGAGAGAAGGATGAATACAGAGAGGGGACAGGAACCTGGCTCATCTGTGGTTCATCATCTTTTCATTTGATATCTCTCTGTTTAATCTCCAGTAGTAGAGCGGAGTAGCATACAGATCACAACACTTCTGACGCACTGCTGCAATCTGCCAATTATCCTCCAGGAAGAAGATGGAGGGAGAGAAAGCGAGAGAGAGAGAGAGCAATGGAGATAGAGACAATGAGGAAGGAGGGAGGCGCTAGGTTTTGATGCTTATCGCTGAGCCAAATGTACAGCTCTGAGGTGAAAGATTCATTCAGTTCCCACCCAGGACCAATGGCCTACCTCAGGCCGGCTGGAGTCACTGAGTGGAAATGGCTCAAAACCATTTCTGAGGTGTTATCACTGAAGACTGACAGAGAAACCATCCAATTCATCCAATTATATCAGATACTTCCCGAGACGCCCCGATGTCATTGTGAAACGCTCAGTCGGATCCTGTGGGAGGCTGAAGTTATTGGCTGATCAGGATGAGCCCAGACGCTTAGACAGATTATCAAACATTGATTTTTTTACATTTAGATCAATTTGTGACATCGGGCCAAATGTTCACTGCCACCTAAAAAGGCTTAAATTCCGCAAACAGCTCATACTCATAAAGCCCTTAGTCATCCTTTTCAGTAAGTCAGATTAAGACCTCACAGTGGTCAAATATCATGATGGAAATCCTTTTTTCGCCTTCAAGTCATTTTAAGCCACATTGGACAGGCTGTGGTCACTCTTTCAAAAACCTTCAGTGAATTCACATTCCAAACATCAGGCATATTAGCATGCAACACCCGGTTTGTGAAAGCATCAACATTTCCAACTTTAATTAGCAAAGGTGCAATACTTATTGCTACGAGGACCGTTGCCACTAAAATTAATGAAACAATAATAACACTAATAAGCCTCAGTGGTAACCGTATTAATGCCTTATTGGGAAATAATTACGTATCAGGACTCAGGAGTAAAAGATAAGATCCAGCCAGTAAGAGCAGAGCACAGCGTCAGTCCAGAATGTCATCAGCAACAAAAATAGACACGGGTCTTCAAGGAACTGTTGTTTAAGGACGTCCTGTTCGGGCTTATCTCCTTCATTCAGGTACCATGATTGCTGACACACTAATTAAAACATAAAACAGTATCTGATAAATATATTCATAAGAGGGAAAGTGTACTTGGGCAGAGAGTAAAAGACAGAGCGAGCGAGAGATTCTGCTCAGTATGCAGGGGCACAGGACATATGAGAAAGGGTACAGCGAGAGAGAGAGACCAAGAGCGACAATGTTACAGGAAGGCAGATGCTAACGGAGAAACGGAAAGGGGAGATACCTGGAAATCTATGGATCACATGAATACGTCATATGCTCTGGTCACTTTGTATGTACATTAGCATATTTTAATATATCCATTTTTAGGCACTACACTTATATTTATAATATTTAAGATTTCTATTCATACTGTCCATAGACACATTTCTACATTATTTGGAATTGCTTCTAGTCACTATTGTTATGTATATTTTGTATTTTAAGCTATTATTTTTGCTTTATATACTTCTTAATTACAGCGTAGATGTCGCGTGTGCCATGTCACAAGAATTTCATTGTTCAGAATGACCTGTAAAACCAAACGCTTTCCAGACCTCATGAACTCAAACAGTACAAAGGGAGATGTGCGAGCTGAGAATTCAACTATTTCTTGTCTGTTGTGTCTAGCCTAAACAAGTTTGGGTTATATTGGTTTTAATTGGCACTTCAATAATGCAACCTTTGCGCCCCACCTGAAAACAAACGCACTCACCATCATTCAGGTCCTGGAGCAGGTTCTCTCCTCCAGAGAAATCCAGTCTGACTTTGATGTTGACAGTGAGGGTGACAGACTGGCCGGGCTTCAGAGGCAGGTGTGAGACAGCCTCCTCCAGGTCCCAGCTCAGGAACTCTCCAAACAGCTTCTCTATAAACAACAACAGCAGAGAGGGACTACTGTAAGTAGAAAGTGAAACCCTTCACATACTGTATAGACAGGCTGATAGCGGAAGAGCATGGAAATTAAGGGAGAGAGGCATAGACGTGATGAAGAATTCCTCTCTAAAACATACACACAAACTGTCAAGGAAAGGCTCTCAAAGGCGTTCATAGAAAGGCTGGCCCCGGCCAAGATTTTTTAGGTTTGACTGATCTCTTTGACTAATCGAAATTTAAACCTTATTTTTTCGTAAGCTTGTGTGCCGTCTATGGCTGACCGTATACATTTTGACATACACATCGTATTTACCACATGAAATCTATGTGGTATGTACCACAGTCGACTGTGGTTCCCTGATTTTGCATTTTCATTGTGACAGAACATATATTTTCTCACAAAGTTCTCTCAAATCGCATTAGTAAGGGGAGAGCAATTTAACCTTGACCATGCTCTCCCTGAGTGAGTTGTGTGCATAGAGAGATAGACCAACAGTAACTTCAGGCAAATTATAAACACATAAATTTGGGATATTTGCCATTATACCCCTTTAATAAAACCAAGTTTGATACTTAAAGGCACTGTTGGATTAAAGAATAAGGAAAAATAAAAAACAAAAGAAGGGTAATGACAAGAACCAGAAATATAAAAATATGTTTCTGACCTGACTCACTGCAGCAGCTAGGCATCCCAGATTCAGCCGCTATAACGTTATGTTACATATTTGTAAGACAGGAAAAAACTGCTTATACCCACTACCTGATATAAAGTGCCTTCCATTGCTTATTCCTACAAAGTGAACTATACAGTGCCCTCCATAATTCCTTGACCTTGGTAGAGGTGAGGAAAAAATGTAATTACCAATGTGATCTTACACAAAAAAATAATAGAAGTCCAACATTTAATTTAGGTGAATCCAGAAATACTACCTTTTCAAAAACGTGTCACAATTATTGCCACCCCTGCATTCAGTAGTCTTTGTAGCTTCCGTTTGCTGAAGTAACAGCACTTTGTCTTCTGTGGCGTTTAATGCAGTAGAACACATAGCAAGGGATCTGAGACCATTCATCATGCAACATTTTTTCATTAGTGCTGGCCAGTTTTCAATGTTACTTATGTCAGTAGACCGGAATGGCCATTACATTCCAGTGGATCATTCCAGGACAATGCTTTGGATCATTGTCCGGCTGAAAAACCCTAAGACTAGTATTTTTAGCCTCCTGACAGAGGTAGGCGGATTTTGGTTTAAAATCTCTTACCACTAGACAAAGACCATGATGCCATGTATCCTAACCAGGTTCCCAGGGCCTTTGTAAGGACAATCGCCCCATAACATCACAAATCCACCACCTCACTTCACAGTGAGGTTATTATCTGCATGATCATTTTGTCTCAGTAGACCATTAAACACATTTCCAATCAAAGCTCCAGTGGCATTTAGCAAACTCCAGAAACTAGTCGGTGTGTCCAAACTTTTGACCGGTACTGTACGGTATATAAATGGGAAGATCATCAGATCTACCAGATTTGGATTTAAAGACCTTTGATATTTAGGGGTGGTAATAATAGCAACCTGCATGATTTTCAGCATAATATTCATGTAATATATGTCTTTATGTCCATGTGTTGCCACATAGCCAGTGTAAACCTGTTCATTTGATTTTTAGGAAGTTGAGTTCGACTCGGCTACGTAGATGTGAGGTGAATTTGTGGCGGCTGGCAGGTCAGCCACCAGCTGTATCAGTACAGTACGCCGTGTGTGTGTTAGCATGCAGGTGTGCTTGCATGTGGAAGACTAAATAGGCTGATTTATGGTAAAGCCTGCAGCCACCTGAGATTGACAGGTGACTCAGCTGCCGCCAACTGAACAAGCTGGCTGGCTGGAAGGACAGAACCGCAAAGGAACAATACATCAAGTGAATAAGCCATGCGGCTTAGTGCTGTTCCCCAGCTCAGGCGTAACAACCAAAGGGCAAATTCCTGCTGATTCATGCTGGGTACATAGGAGTGAAAAGTGTCAAAATAGCAACAAAAAAAAAAAACAACACACTGGCGACGGATGTGAGTCAACGCCTGCGTTGGGAACTCACAGTGAATTTCATAGTGCTTTGGTTGTTCTCCGTTGCTTTGCTGACACACCAACGCTAGTCAGTGAACAAATGAAAGCTAGCTGAAAAAGAGGGGCCAGGCACTCAAAGGTTCTGCCAATTATCACCACCTACACGCAAGGAAAGACTTGCAAGCTATTACTATGTGCTCAGGTAGAAGTCATTTGTCTAGTTGCCACTAATACAGTGATTCACTTTAAGCAAAAATGTAAAATACTTTATTAAGAAAAACTACACTTTAAAATATGCTGAAACTACAACAAATAGCGGTGCAGTGATGGTTGCTTTGGTTGTCAACCACCTTGGCTGGCTACAGCGGCTTTTGCGTTCTTTTAAAAAGAAAAACAGAGTTCTTTAAAAGCTGTTCCAGGTGAGAAAGCCATGCAAGGACAGGGCAACTATGCAATGACTCTTCGAAGCAGGGTAACACACTTTGTCTGAAACTGGCGCCTTCTACAATGCACTGCAGCTCTGGCTGGGTTTAAATTAACAGGATAACCAAATAGCTCTCACTTATCTAACTCTCCCTCTTCATTTATCTCGCTGTATCTCTATGCTTCTCCCTCTCGGGGCCTCTTTAAGGTACTAACGTGAACCCAAATGTATATTTTTTTCCCATTTAAGGAAATAGTTTTGGTAATCTTGATTGTGCTCTAATCAGGCATTGTATGGCTCATAGCATTCCTGGCTTAGTGTTTCATCTTTTGCAAAATAAACAAAAATTATACTCTCTATAATATATATATATATATATATATATTATAGAGAGTATAATTTTTGTTTATTTTGTTTATATATATATATATATATATATATATATGTATTAAAAGTTTGAAAGAGCTAGGCATTGAAGGCATTGTTAAAATGAAGCTATGCTAAATCATGCCAGGTTATGCCAGTGAAGTACAGTAGCCTGACAAATCTGCTTACACTGCCCTATTTGTACATTTACAGTGGGTTTCTATATACAGTATAGGCCAAAAGTTTGGACACACCTTCTCATTCAATGCGTTTCCTTTATTTTCATGACTATTTACATTGTAGATTCTCACTGAAGGCATCAAAACGATGAATGAACACGTGGAATTATGTACTTAACAAAAAAGTGTGAAATAACTGAAAACATGTCTTATATTCTAGTTTATTCAAAGTAGCCACCCTTTGCTCTGATTACTGCTTTGCACACTCTTGGCATCCTCTTGATGAGCTTCAAGAGGTAGTCACCTGAAATGGTTTTCCAACAGTCTTGAAGGAGTTCCAAGAGAGGCTTAGCACTTGTTGGCCCTTTTGCCTTCACTCTGCGGTCCAGCTCACCCCAAACCATCTCGATTGGGTTCAGGTCCGGTGACTGTAGAGGCCAGGTCATCTGGCGCAGCACTCCATCACTCTCCTTCTTGGTCAAATAGCCCTTACACAGCCTGGAGGTGTGTTTGGGGTCATTGTCCTGTTGAAAAATAAATGATGGTCCAACTAAACACAAACCAGATGGGATGGCATGTCGCTGCAGGATGCTGTGGTAACCATGCTGGTTCAGTATGCCTTCAATTTTGAATAAATCCCCAACAGTGTCACCAGCAAAGCACCTTCACACCATCACACCTCCTCCTCCATGCTTCACGGTGGGAACCAGGCATGTAGAATCCATCCGTTCACCTTTTCTGCGTCACACAAAGACACAGCGGTTGGAACCAAAGATCTCAAATTTGGACTCATCAGACCAAAGCACAGATTTCCACTGGTCTAATGTCCATTCCTTGTGTTTCTTGGCCCAAACAAATCTCTTCTGCTTGTTGCCTCTCCTTAGCAGTGGTTTCCTAGCAGCTACTTGACCATGAAGGCCTGATTTGCGCAGTCTCCTCTTAACAGTTGTTCTAGAG
>JACXGI010021121.1:0-10502 GCA_016801175.1 Esox masquinongy | reverse complement strand
TCAGGTAGAGTGTAGCCAGGTAGACTTCAGCCTGGTAGACTAGTCAGGTAGAGTGTAGCCAGGTAGACTTCAGCCTGGTAGACTAGTCAGGTAGAGTGTAGCCAGGTAGACTTCAGCCTGGTAGACTAGTCAGGTAGAGTGTAGCCAGGTAGACTTCAGCCTGGTAGACTAGTCAGGTAGAGTGTAGCCAGGTAGACTTTAGTCAAGCACAGCAAATAACTGGGTCCCATGTATGTATACATTGTGCTGTAACCTAATTATATAAAATAATAAAGAATACTGGTAGGCTACTTTTATATTCAGATGACAGTTCCATGTTGCTTTATAAAATAAACTTCCAGGATTTAATAACATCATGTAATATTACGTAGCATCTTTAAACAATGTTTTAATTAATACATTTTCTTAGCATTTTTCAACAGAATCGAGAAAAGATATTATAAAAAAATAATCTCAAGGAATAGTGGGCGCCCTTGTTGCGTGGAACCCGAGGCGTTTGGCAATAGTAATGGAAAGTTCTGGGCCCATGTGTGACTAAAGTAAAAGCTGATTAAATTATTAAAACCATGTGAAGCCAATTTACATGGTCTGGCTGGCTGCGGCTTCTCAAACAGAGATGGTTATCATGCATCATGTAGTGTATGTAGAACTATATGACTCTACTGTCTTGTCCACCCTGTGTGGGTCTATGACTCGGATAACTATAGATTTATGAACTGGTCAAAAGGGTTCGGAGGATGTCAGACCGGTCAAACAGGCTGGCTAAGTGGCTGCTGGATGCAGCAGCTTGGGATAATGTGCTATAGATTGTAAGTCTGGTATGACTAACCGCCCTTGGCAATACGGTCAAGGGCTGACCCTCCGAGTCGCTGTCGTCCGGTCACACTCTGATTGCAGTCTCTTGTGTTGCCTCTAGTATTGATCATTAAAGCCAATACTAAAGCTTTTGACGTCTATGGCTTACATTTCCAATGACTCCACCCTCCTCCCTTAAGACCCAATTAAATGGAGTTTAGCTGTATTTACTGTGTGTGTGTGTGTGTGTGTGTGTGCGTGTGTGTGCGTGTGTGTGCGTGTGTGTGCGTGTGTGTGCGCGTGTGCGCGTGTGCGCGTGTGCGCGTGTGCGCGTGTGTGCGTGCGTGCGTGCGTGTGTGACTATGGCTGTGGAGACATTATAGTGGAATGTTTACCTGGTTTAAATGGGATGCTCTCTCAGCAACTAATCTACTCCATCTGTACAGAACCGCTCATAACGACATAGGAATATTAAAATCCATCTAGATTATTCGTCTTTCATTATATGCCTTGTGAGAGCTACCATCTCAAATGTGGTTATTTGTAAAACATATTGAATGGCCTAGTCAGCTGTGGCCTCTTGATTTTACTGTACACTGTGGGATCACGCAGTTAATTTCCTGTCAGCGTAGGGCTCCTAGTTATCAACCATCACACAGTCATCTGACACGAGCCGCCTGTCAGTCTCATCGTGTCGGGCATATTGGCATAACTGTGGAACATTCTAGAAATGACCGACTGCAGTTAGGGCCATGTTATCAAAAGTCCCTAGGTTTCTGTAGCTATTGACACTAACACCTGCACTTTGACCAGGGTAGGTGGTGGCTTTTCACCAGGCTCTGTAATAGTGGACTATAGAGTACTGGGCACCATTTTGGATCCTTTGTAATTCATACACTCTGAGGCAGGCCAACCTTGACAGGGGGCAAGATGACATATCACCAGGTGGGCCCGTAATAACAGATGAATTATGGGAAAATCCAACCTCTGTCTTCTTGCCTAAGAGGTAGAGGGACAGAGAGATCCACTCCATGCAGGTTTTCAATTAAAAAAGGCAATTTACCAGGTACTGAGGTGAAGGGGTTCTGACTCCAATCTCGGAGCACAAATTAGATTAGCATAATTTTCCCCCTCGTATAAAACCTGATTTAGCATGTGCTAATCTTAATTTGATAATGTGTCTGTGGTATCACCGGGGTAGACTGGGTGCTGTGTGTGCGCGTGTGGTATGTTGGCCATGCAGGGGACCTGATGCTGTTGATGAGAACGGAGGTCCGGTCACTCGCAATCTCATTACATTGAGAGATGTCATCTGCTCTCTACCCTGACTGTGTTTTTTAATTGGCTAGTTTCCTCTTTACAATACGTAGGGCCAAGGTGCCTATCAAAGACACAGACTCACTTTCACCTGGCCTATGCTAATGTAACAGATATTTCAATCTGGTTGTAGATTCCCTATGTTAATCAATCTCTCGTATTTCTTTCAGGAGACAAGAATCAACTGCATCCGGATTGCTCGTAAAGGTACAGTATGTTCTGCTCTCCTTCTGCTTTATTCTGTCTTCATCACTGAGAGTCATGCATTGGGAAGTAGTTAACAATGCTTCCTGGCACAGTAATGTTGACATGTTTTTGTGCTTCAGAATGCTTCATTAAAACTCAGATGTGGTGTGAAAGACAAATCTTTCCTGTCATTCCTCTGTAAAACAGGAAATGTATGAGAGAAAAAAATAGAAGGAAGGGAGAGGGAGAGAAAAAGAAAGTTGGAGCCTATCAGATCGAGATTGCACAATACCGATAGGGAGAAAATTATAGTATTTTTCTCGTCTGCCTATTGCATTGTGTCTGACCTAAGAGAGAGCGAGCTAGCGAGCACTTAAGAAAGCCCTTTATATATTTCTGTCCTCTCTCTATCTACTTTCTGTATTTCTCACACTCTCTTCCTGCTGTCTCTATTTCTCGCTCTCCCTACATTCTCTCACTACCTACACTCTCCCTACATTTTCTTGCATGCTACTCTCTTCCTACATGCTCTCACTCCCTACAATCTCTTTTTACATTCACTAATACTTGAAGCTCTCCTTGCTATAGTCAGTTGCCATGACACACAGAGGACCTGTGTGTGTGTGCGCGCGCGCGTTTACTGTGTTGCATGAATGGTCCTCAGCACCATATATCTAATATGCTTCATTTGGTAGATGATGGTGACATGATGATAGAGAGAGAGATTCATGAGAAAAGGGTCCAATGCCCTTCTTATTTTATCAATCTATATTCCTTTCTCTCTCCCTCTCTCTGTCTCTCTGTCCCTCTCTCTATGTCCTCCTGTTCAGTATTCTTTCTAAATTGGGATGTTTATGCGTACTTGACAGAACAATAAACACTTTAACAAAATGGCTTTGAATTTACAGGTCAATCGGAACCCGACTAAGGGCCTTTTGTAAACGATATTTTCCAGAATGTATGAAAGAATACTCGAGGTGATTCTTTTGTAGTACGCATTTGCGCAAATCATGCTCTTTGAAGTGCTACCCTCCGAGGTAGCGCACATTACCTTTTCATAGGAGCCGCCCCTTTGAGTACTGCATTGTGAAGCGTAATCTTGTAGGCTACTTATTGTCAACAAAAAATTGGCCATGATTTGTGAAGTGTAATCGGGGAAGAAATATATATACAGCTCCGGAAAAAAATTAAGAGTCCACTGCACCTTTTTCTTTCCTTTCCAAAAAAAGTCGAAAAGGAAAGTTTTGAGTGAGGAACAGAAGGGTTAAAATTAAGAGACCACTGCAAACTGAATGCTTCTGTTCCTCACTTAGAACCTTCCTTTGCGACTTTTTTGGGAAGGAAAGAAAAAGGTGCAGTGGAATTTTTTCCGGAGCTGTATATTATAACACCAAAATGAAAACCTGCTTTCAGTATAGTCTAAATGTATGGGTCAGTGTTGTTGACGGATACAGAAAACGGTCGCCTAAAGCAAAGTGAAAGCGAACGCTTTTGTGTGTTAGTAAAAAAATAGTTGCCTAGTGGAATGATTGTTGTCAATCGTTTGCTATGCAGCATTCCACGTTTCCGAATGCGCTAATGAGGAAATTCCGCTTAATCATCAGTGGCTTTAAAACACATCTTAAGTGTACTGCTTACACATCTACAGACAGGGGGCATTTAGGACATCTAATGTAACCTGCTACTCTGGATCGCTGAAATAATAATAATCACACATTGTCAATGAAAACATGATGACAGATGCTACACGTTTGGCTGCCAGTCTCGACTTATCAGTGTAGCCTGTGACTGCCAAGACATTCACAGCTTGAATGGTGTTTTTTCTGCCTTTGTCGTTTGTCATTATGAACATTGAGTTGATACTAATATTTGTATTGGCATACCTCCATAAATGGAATCTTTATGAATCTCTGGTAGATGGAGGATGCCAGGATACTCAGAAGCTGTGGTATGTTGAAGTCAGACATGGCCTTGCTCCTGGCTATAATAGGCCAAGTGAAACATTAAGTTATGATGACTTTTTTCACTGCTACTGTATGATGGCTGTGACACCATAAACTCACTGGACTTAACACCAATACTAATGAGATTAATAAAAATCAACCAAACATATACATTTTTTATGTGAAATGTCCTTGGTTGGTGTCTTTTTGTTAGGGTAGGCACTAGTGGTATATGTTTTCCAGTTGTACTGAGTAAAAGCTGTTCTTCCATATCTAGCAAGGCAAACCTTTATTGACCAAAACCATTCATCTTGAGGGAAGTCTGTGTGCAAAATGTTGCATATTATGAGAGAGCATGTTTAATACAATTAATGTTTAGAATAAAAAATAAAATGTGCACAATACTTACTATACTGTACATTGACAAAAAAAAACATATTTTGTTTCTTGTCTTAACCCGTGGCAAGCACCTTTTCAAAGAAATTATTCAAAGTTTATCTTTATTTCTATAAAATGTGACATCAATCTATATTTTGAGTAGAAGATTAAAAAGTGTTGTTCACTTTCTAGCTCTCCTTTTTTAGGACATCCTGTTTTAACTGCCGGGCCATGATCAATAATTCTGTATTTGATTAATATTTTCCTTTGTTTGGGGTCTGACACACTAATTTATAATTCAGCTTCAGTGAAGTCTTTTTCTAGTGTTCCATTTGTTCCCTGTCCTTCAGCGTTACTCCAACGGTTGTGGATGTCTGCATTCTTGATTTTGACCTCCAGCTGTCTAAGCTTTGCCTTTGTGGCCAGATCATAGGATATGTGTTGATGTCATTATGTTCTGTGCTGTTGGTCCTCTTAAGGACTCAGTCACTGGGCAGAGACTCGTAAACGCTCTTTGCTAGTCTGACTCTTCATTTGATTTTACCAGACTCTGCATGTCCTTCTTTCATTGTTCAGTAGATGTGGAAGTCTTTCTAGCTATGAACTGCATGCTTGATTGGTGGAATTTCTGTATAAATTTAGGATGTTTCTCTCAAATTCTCAAAACATTTTCCGTAGTTTTTTTGTGGGTGGTTTGTCCTATAAATTTTGTTTTGGCTCTAATAGTGATACAGGATGATTGGTTGGTATGGACTTCACAGTATATTCTAAATGAAGAGTTACATTGTTTATTGTTGTCATCATTAAGTACTCTGCTCTTTTTCTCTTCTCTGCCAGTGTTTTGAAAAAAGTCAAACAGCCCTGATGTTTAGACTGAGCTAGATATTGTTGTTGCTGTGATGAATGTTGGTCAAAATGGTTGTTTTTACTGGGACGCAGATTCCTATAACTGTTTTGCAAACTCATCTGTATGTTTATTCATAAGTGTTGGGCTTAAATTGCTTCCCTGGGTGACCCCCACCTCTGTATAAAAGAATCAAATGTTTTCTGACCAATTTTACCACAACATGTATTTTCATGGTACATTAGTTTAATGATATCATTGCATCCACCTCAAATTCGTTTTTGGATGAGTTTGAGGAAGTCCTTTATGCTAAATGTGAGTCTAACTTTTTGAAGTCAATGAAGCATGCAACTATTTTACCTTTGTTGAATTGATAAGCATGTTATTTTGATAAAGAGTCTGGAGGTTGTAGATGTGGTCTCTCTTTAACAGAAGTTCTTTTGCCCGTCTCCTTCACACACTCTATACATTATTTTGTTATCTCTCTCACACATTCCCCCACACGCGCATGCTGTATAAAAAATGTCATTCAAATCATTTTTCCCTCTCTCTCTCTCTCTCTCTCTCTCTCTCTGTCTCTCTCGCTCTGTGATTGTGTAATGAAAGGATAGGGGTCATGTCAAGCGTGAAGCAGGATGACAGACAGAGAAAGGAACAGAGACGGGGCCGTCACCATTTAGGCATCATGTCAGGTGCACCGGTCTGACACTAGCACGATATCTGATTAATTACACAGTAAACACTGGCAGATGAAGATGAAAATGTCTGTCCTTCCTTTCTTTCTAATCCTCCTCTCCTCCCTGCGGGCCTCTTGCTTTCCTTCTAATCTCCCTCCCTCCCACACGCATTCTCTCATGCATACATGCATACATACATACATACATGCACACATTTTCTCCTTGTCTCCCTCCGCTTCGCCACTGTCCTCCTTGCCTCAGAGCAGTGCAAAGTGGTCTGAACTTTTCCATAGAATCAGTAAGAAGTGAGTGATACGTCTAGCCACACACACACACACACACACACACACACACACACACACACACACACACACACACACACAAGCTATTCAGCCAGCAGAGCTACAATCATCAGCCATCCAGAATTTAGCAGGCCACACTCTGTTTTCCACGGTTTCGTGTTCCCGCACAGGCTTTTAAGGCTCAGACAAAATTACCCACCCTGCTGACCCAAAATATCATGCCTTAGTGGGAGTGAGAGAATAGAACATGGATGCCATCCAAATTGTTTGTGCTGCACTGGTGGAGAGAGACATTTTAATGGTAGCGAGCCAAACGATAGAGGGCCACATCCAGGTGAAGGGATGGATGGATGGTAAAAGAGGTAGATAATTGGCTGGACACGTACCTCCGGTTAGATATAGAACATTTCATCACCCTCTTCTTTATTTACCCATCAGAGGGAAGACCTCTTAATTAAGCATGCACTTCCGGGGGTACAAGACAATAATGCTCAACCAATTCTCTCTCTGGTCTCATAACGGCAATATACACTTCTGGAAATTGACGCCACAGGAGTACTAAATTCATCACGGGGGAGATTTCACGCTGTTGTTATGGCTGTGATGGTAATAGAAGAAGCACAACAGACTCGCTGAGACAGACGTGTGGAGAGAATGTGGCTGTCTGAATGAACTTTCAGCTAGCTATTAGCTGAAGTAACCGGCGTGTTTTCTGGAACATTACTTAGGCCAAGTCAGCCCAGCTGTTCACACTGGCTTCACCAACTGTGGCTGCTTAGTTAGCTGCTTAAAAGCTTCCTTCCTATCCAAGCCTCTCACCTATTATGGAACAAATCCAGAGCTCCTCATGCTCTCTATCTTTCCCTCCCTCTGTCTCCTCCTCTCTCCATACCGCTCCCACCCTCTTGATCCCTCAGTCTCTCCCTCCCCCTGTCCCCCCCATCCGCCACTGAATCCACCCAGGTGGATTTAATACCCCGTGTCAGTGCGAGAGGGATAATAACATGCTTTTACTCTGATAACCCAGCTCACCGTCGCTTCCAGTCTGTCAGACTCCCGCAATACCTCCGTGCCTTGGCTGGGCTTAACGGGAAAAACACAAGTACAGTAGACCGCAGTCTTCCTACTCCAACCGCTCATGTTGGGCTCTCTGATCGTCAGTGGCTATATTTAGGCAATGAGGCCACTTCAGGGGTTCCTGGTGGACGGCGTGTGTACGGCGTGTGTACGGCGTGTGTACGGCGTGTGGACGGCGTGTGGACGGCGTGTGGACGGCGTGTGGACCGCGTGTGGACGGCGGCTGAGATGATTGGCTGAGAGACACGGTGTGCCCGACTGTAGGATCTTGTCGAATTCGTCATATAAACGCCGTAACCCCGCCCCTCCCTGTCCCCCGTCCTGTCTCCTCTCTGTAGCTGCTTGCAAGGACCATAAGCGGGCCCTGGAGGTTTCCCAACATGCAGAGGACATGGGTCTGATCCTGGGGGCCTGTGCTGGGGGTCTGGTGGTCCTCATACTCCTGCTGGGAGCTATCGTCATCGTCATCAAGAAGGGGTAAGTTAATGGAAGTGGGTGCGTGTGTGCGTGTGCGTGCGTGCGTGCGTGTGTGCGTGTAAAAGTGATGGGGATTTTGATGGGTGAGGCGGCCCACGAAGGGGCTTATCCTCGCATGTTTCTTAGCTGTCTGTCACAAGCTTTCATGTGACTAAATGCCCCATTAGGGAAGGCATTTCTCTGTGTCCCTTTGGCAGGTTCCAATCCAACTCAATTTAATTAGGAGTTAGGTAGGTAATGGGTAGTGTATTTCCTGTACAACTACACACATGGCCGGGCATTCACCGTCAAGTCACCAAACATTTTTCATGTTTTAGCTCTCCTTTTTTAATTTCAAGCTCTGCTGTCTATTGGCTGCACACACCTAGTCCAGAGACTGGAATATACTTCGCAGCATCATTGGCTAGGTTCCACCTGGAAATAGGCTCAGCGCTAGACAGCACCTGTGCTTTACTTCTCTTCTACCTCTATCTCCCTCTCCTTGCCCCTCCACCCCTCTCTACTTTATTTTAGGAGCGTAATGCTCAGCTAAGTGTAATATTTCGTCAAGTGCCATAAAATTCCACTGTTCAGTTCCCTTCAGCTGTGGCGTCGGTTGGTGTTGGTCACGCCGTGCGCGGTGAATGCACTGCCTGAGGCCGAGCCGTTCAATGGAGAGAGGTTGTTGCTGCTTTTTCGGGGGATTTCTCCACCGCAGACGCGCCTACCGTTTTCTCACGGCGAAAGGAGAGAGGAGGTGGTTCACACGTCAGGAAGTCAGGCCGTCAAGCAGGAGAAAAGGGACAAAAGTGGTTTATTATGTTGAGGCAGTGGCGACCGACCAGCCAACCAACGGCTGCCAGAAGGCTGAGATAACTTTATCTTGGTTGATAACTGTACGTGGGGCTGTGCTGCTTCTGCCGTGTCATTCGTTTAAGTGACAAACCTCCTGTTTAGCTGAGAAACCAGTAAATGTCACTGCTGGACTGTGTGGAAATTTGCTGCTCCATGGTCGTTTGCCTTGCTGCCATAAATTTACATTTGGACATTTAATAACGGACATTTTCATTTTGCCTTGCTGGAGGCCACCTCGCTAACCATGGCCCCTACCTCTCACCTCTGCCTTTCTCTCTCTCTCTCTCTCTCTCTCACTCTCTCTCTCACTCTCTCTCTCTCTTCTCTTACTTCTCCTTTCCCCATGCTAATCAGAAGGGACTTCTATTCTTATTCTTACTACCCGTAAGTGACTCCTCCCTAGTCTCGCCCTCTGTCATCCTGGCGCCATCATCCCCTGCTTGCCCTGTTTAGTCCTGGAAGATGACACTTCTAGAAGATAAACATTGCTATCTCATCCACCTCTATACAACTCTATAGTCCCCCCCCCCTTTGACTCCTGCTACTCTCACCAAATCATTCTTTATTTTCCCCTACTCGATTCGATCTCATGTTTTTTTCCCTTCCCTCCAATTTGTCATCTCCTTAACCTCCCTCTTTCCACTCGTTTCTCCTCTTTGCTATCTCCGTAATTCGATCTCTCTTCCCCTTTTTACGTTCCTTCTCTGTCCCTCTCCGCCTCCTCTTTTTCTCTCCCATCTTCTCTGTGTGCAGCAGGAAGAAGGTGGCCCTGAACAAGGCAGCCATGTCGTACCGCCAGGAGAAGACCAGGAAGTTAGGTTCTCTGGACTGTGGCATGACGGAGCAGAGTACCCTGCAGCAGGATGAGCGCACCGCCAACTCCTTTGTGGATGCCCACGCCTGCAACACACGGAGTAAGAACCCAGAATGCCATCAGCCAGCACAGAGACAAGGAGACAGCTAGTGCACTGGTCTGTAGGCTAAACCCTCCGCCTCCTACAGGGACAGGGAGAGACGAAGCAGCTAGAACACTCTCTAGGCTAACGCTTCAACAGGTACAATCTGTTTCCTAGCCCTAAGAGGGAGCGAGAGAGGGAGAGAGAAACAGGAGGGAGCGAACGTCTGAACCGGGGGGGCTTGATCCTACGGTGCGCTGTGCAGAGGACCAGGCGGTAGAGCGCTTACATGATCCCTGCCATCGAGCACGCTCTGCAGGATACCGTCTGCCCTCATACATGGTCACGTACAACAGGTGGGCTCTAGGCTCCAGTCAGTTGACACTGTGCCCTGTGAACCCATACTGCTCAGATAAGACGTCCCCGTCTTCACTTTCTCATGTCAACTTCTGGCCTTGTTACTTCTCAGTGATTTTCTGTCCGTTTCTCACCCCATCTGCTCTCAGCGATATAAACTTCTTTTTTAACGTTCAGCCCCCCCCCACCCCCCCTTCTCAAACAACCTCTTTGAATCGAAATATTTCATTGTATGCCAGGGCATAGTCTTCTTATTCATATGCTTCTTTCCATGAGCTGCCTGGAAGTTAGAGCCGAGGACCAGTTGAGTGGGTAAAGGTTGACAGTCAGTCACTGAGCCGTGTGTGTGTGTGTGTGTGTGTGTGTGTGTGTGTGTGTGTGTGTGTGTGTGTGTGTGTGTGTGTGTGTGTGTGTGTGTG
>JACXGI010021120.1:0-10514 GCA_016801175.1 Esox masquinongy | reverse complement strand
AATTATTAGAAAATGGAAGAAGTTCAAGATGACGGTCAATCTCCCTCGGTCTGGGGCTCCATGCAAGATCTCACCTCATGGGGCATCAATGATCATGAGGAAGGTGAGGGATCAGCCTAGAACTACACGGCAGGACCTGGTCAATGACCTGAAGAGAGCTGGGACCACAGTCTCAAAGAAAACCATTAGTAACACACTATGCCGTCATGGATTAAAATCCTGCAGCGCACGCAAGGTCCCCCTGCTCAAGCCAGCGCAGGTCCAGGCCCGTCTGAAGTTTGCCAGTGAGCATCTGGATGATCCAGAGGAGGAATGGGAGAAGGTCATGTGGTCTGATGAGACAGAAATAGAGCTTTTTGGTCTAAACTCCACTCGTGATGTTTGGAGGAAGAAGAAGGATGAGTACAACCCCAAGAACACATGGAGGTGGAAACATCATTCTTTGGGGATGCTTTTCCGCAAAGGGGACAGGACAACTGCACCGTATTGAGGGGAGGATGGATGGGGCCATGTATTGAGATCTTGGCCAACAACCTCCTTCCCTCAGTAAGAGCATTGAAGATGGGTCGTGGCTGGGTCTTCCAGCATGACAACGACCCGAAACACACAGCCAAGGGCAACTAAGGAGTGGCTCCGTAAGAAGCATCTCAAGGTCCTGGAGTGGCCTAGCCAGTCTCCAGACCTGAACCCAACAGAAAATCTTTGGAGGGAGCTGAAAGTCTGTATTGCCCAGCGACAGCCCCGAAACCTGAAGGATCTGGAGAAGGTCTGTATGGAGGAGTGGGCCAAAATCCCTGCTGCAGTGTGTGCAAACCTGGTCAAGAACTACAGGAAACGTATGATCTCTGTAATTGCAAACAAAGGTTTCTGTACCAACTATTAATTTCTGCTTTTCTGATGTATCAAATACTTGTCATGCAATAAAATGCAAATTAATTATTTAAAAATCATACAATGTGATTTTCTGGATTTTTGTTTTAGATTCCATCTCTCACAGTTGAAGTGTACCTATGATAAAAATTGCAGACCTCTACATGCTTTGTAAGTAGGAAAACCTGCAAAATCAGCAGTGTATCAAATACTTGTTCTCCCCACTGTATATAGTAGTGCGCGTGTGCGCGTGCGTGTGTGCGTACGCGCACGCGCGCTTTCAAACTTAACTGGTTGATTGGTGAGATTGTGATTCCTATTTCATTACTATATCACCGGGAAGGCAATTTGCCATTAGCAGACATGACAAACATTTCATGTCATAGATATTTATTGAATATACATGTATGTCTGACAGATTTTGATAATTGAGTGGATCATTTTGCATGTGATGGCTCACATGGTGAAAGAATGTTTAGATGTTGTGAAGAGCAAGACAGTTTACCTGAGAATCAACTCATTAGTTTTGATCAGCAATCCATGTGCATGTAGGTATTGTGCTTATTGTAGACAATTGTACTTACTCTTCTGCACAGATGTGCCAGAATGTGTAATTTTCATATAAGAAATTTAAATCTTGTGTGTACAAGAAACTTACTTCTCAGAGATTTGAACTTATTGTTTTGAAAAATACAACTGTCATTCGGGAATTGAGCCAAAGCGATTGAGAAAAACTAACACAATAATCAGCTTATTATGCTCATAAGCAGAAAGGGAAAGGCACCAACACGAAATCAGTATAAAACTCTGAGGTACAGCTCAGAAAATCCTCCTTTTTGTGTAGGTGAGGTGTGACAACACCTTACAAAATAACTGACATTTCACCAACATATGTTAATCTGGTCTAGACCAGTCTAGTCTATCAGTCTTGTTCCTCTTATCAGTTTCACTCTCTACTCTAGACTGCGACTGTCTATGTCTAAGCACATACTTTTCCTTCAGCCCAATACTAAACTAGTACTTCTCCAGTACCTGATACAACCGTAGAATTTATTACAGTTTTTCTCAGTCGTTTTGGCTCATTTTTTGAAACAGTCTTAACATTCTGTAAACTGTAAACTGTTTCTTGGGACATCACAACTCTATGGCATGTCTGCAAACTGTAGTAACTCACCCAAAACATTTAATTCACGCTTGAAAACCTAACACAATAAACTTATTGTGTCAGTAAATTGGCCAGTGACACCAAAATGAAAAGTTATTTTCTCATCATGTGAGCCGTACTGTTCAAAATGTTGAGATGTTTTTTCACCATGAAACCATAAATGTATTCTTCAATTATTTTGTAAAAAGATATTGCAGCGTAAAAAGGCCCTAATCCAAAAACAATATTTAAAATCAGGGCTGGAAATTAAGCTCGACCTCTCGTCTCTGGCGAGTAATTTACACTTCGGGCAAGTCTGATTTTAGAACCACTAGTCCGTCAGGCGAGTGAACTTCGAAGGGAGTTTTAAATGCACTGAAGATAATGAGACATCAGCCCTCGTATTATGAGCAGGGGCGAAAATCTGATAAAGTTTGGAGGGGACAATTACATAAAATTTTCTCAAGAGCAATTATTGAGGGGGACACCAAAACCCTTTAGTTTGCACCATCGGTTTACTTGCTACTGTAGGTCTGCAAATTGAGCTAGTATGTGTGAACCCTACCAACAGAAAACACATTTACTGGATTAGCCTCGCGTTAGCTACGTGCATCGATTGCCTTTCAGATGGTAGACACGAACGCTGTCACCTTGCCAGCTAAGGGACACTACACACACTGCCCTGCAAGCTTCTCTCATTGACTCGAATCCAACAGCTGCAAAAGCTGGTTGATGTTACTGTACTACAGTCTGTAGCTTGCTAGCAAATATCAGCTAACCGCTAGCTAACATAACGAGTGACCTCTAATTCAATGCAGAGAAAATGAAGGCTGGTGACGGTTAGAAATGTTTTTATTGTATTTAGTGGTAGAAGTAAAGAAATGTCTAACATTCTTTGTTTGACCTACTTACTGAAAGTCAACCACTAACAGACTGTCAGATTCCCACACATGTACCGTACCTGCACGATGTGCCACTGCTGAGGGTTGGGGGGCAGTGGATCAAACCACTGTGAGGGAAAGGGCGGGGGTGTCGCTTTTTTAAAAAAACTTAAACCCGCTATTAAGTGTCTATAATTAGCACAGGTGCTTTCATTGCGTCTTATTACTATTATTGAAATTACATATTTATGTTTACATTTATATATTGGGGGGGGGGTCAAATCATAGTTTTCCCCAGGATGGGGGGGGGGTCATGTCCCCCCGGGATTTCCGCCTATGATTATGAGGCTCATAATCAGTCCGCCAGACTCGCCTTTAAAGAGTCGGAACCTTCGCAAAGCCTCGTCGCCTTGGTAACTGCAGCTACACCTGTATAGTATTCTAATATCTTCGTCTCTGGACAAGTCACGAAACACGTCAATCATTTTAGAATTAGTTTAGCGCCAAAAACAGTATGGATGCGTTCAGTAGACTGAATGTTTACAACCTGCTAGTGTGTTTTATGCATATGTCATGATCGCTATTAAATACCACCAGTAGTAATATCGTTCCACGACAGTTAATGACGTCACAATCAAAAATGCTGAGTTGTCATCAGAAAGCCTTTATAAGCAAGTTGTAGAGAATTCTAAGTCATTTACACACTTGAAAGCTTTGCATTCACACAACTTCTTTATACTATTTGCATTTAAAACATACTGTTAATGTTGTTTTAATAGCACAACAATAATGGACTTTCTCCAATTTCTAAGCCAGTTTGGGCCCCTCCACCCTTTTCCTCTGGACGAGTATACCTGGACTGTGTTGAAGATGCTTCCTAAAGATGTTCTGGCTTCATGGCTGATCAATCAGATGACTGGAGGACCTCCCATGTCTGGAGTACCCTCCCAGATCCAGGTTTGTTTGGCTTAGATTAGGATTAGACAGCATTATTATGAGCATGATAAGGTTATTGGTTATAGACTGACATTAATGCATTAGACTGAAGATAACTGCTGCTCTGCCGAAAGCATGCGCTCTCTGTTTTGCTTGCAAGCATGGTTGTTAGAATTTAGCAAGCCGTAAGTGCAAGCCCAGCACAACTATGTGCTAGTGGCCATATCTGATCATTTGGGGGCCACTTTTACTGAAAATGTGTGCCTATGATTAACTCCTGTCTTTGGTAGGCCGTCAGGGCCAGCAAGGCCTTCTCTGCTGGGCTAAAGATTGTCAGAATCAGAAAATTAGATTTTTATTATTTAATATGAATCCCCTCTGCTATTGAAGCGAACGGGACCGTGTTGTTGATTGTCATATGAATTAACCAATCAGATTTCGAGTTTTCCGTGTTGGGCGTATTCTTTGACACACCGTAGCCTTCCAATTGGCCTAGGCTTACGTCAGCATTTTTTATGTATTTTTACTAGATGGGCCTTCGCCATGATGCGTCTCAGTGGGGCTTAGTGTTTTTGTATCCACTTGTATTTAGGACTGAAATACAGCAGGAGGAGATCGATAAACAAAGTTAATCCTCGCGCCGGGCCTGTTTATAGATATTTATTATAATTATTGCTTGCTTTAGGTCGTTGCTGCTGGTGTGAACCATGTTCAGATTCAGTGGCCTAGCTGGCAGTGCCTTTGAGTGTGCGTTGTGGCGTACTTATGTGTTTAGGTCCAGCAGCTTGGCTGGAATCTCTGGAGAAGGCTGTTCGATCCTGATTGTGTTGTTCCTCCCGGCATTTTTGCTTGCTTGGTCGTATGAGTAAATGTGACTGGTTGTTGTGAGTTTGTTCTTGTTTATTTGGTGAAGACATTGATTTGGGTTATGCGATGTTTGTGTGTGATGCAGCATCCTCTCATACTGCGTTATAGTTTTACATTCTTGATGGTTTCAGTTACCGTGTATTCATGTCGTGTCAGTTAGTGTATTGTATGTCTCAGGTGTTCAGCCTAGTGTCAAATCCGTTTATTCCACTCGATTAATGTTATCGTCACTGTGAGTATGGGGTGGTTACGTTGAATGTCAATTGCGTATAGCCCTATAGTGTCTTGGTGACTTTATTAGAATGCGGTTTAATTACGGAAAATAGTGCTGAAGGCCTTGGTGTAAAATTCACGGCCCGCTACTGGAGTCCGGATAGTAATCTAAGCAACTATTAAACATCCCATAGAATGGCACTCTTCCTTGATTTTATGACATGAGACGAGCGCCGGCACGCCATAAATTCGCGATAGACTTTAAATAACGTTTTTGAATGTAGACTAAATCAGACATATTTTCAGACAGAACGCAATTCTCCACTCCATGAAAAAACCTTCAACACATTATTCTGGCGATAGGGTTCGAAAACATGGGCTAAACCTTGCGGTCCCGGGGCAATTGTTGGATCGGCTGATTGTTCAGCAAGGCTGACAAGTGGCATTCAAGTAGTATCTGTTTTCAGTTTTTCCCCCTACAAATGTTCTTTCGAATATATAACGCAACACTGTCAGCTCCTTGTTCACGATGCAAGACAGGGAGGAAAAGAAACCATTCAACTTTTACTTTACTTACCACCAATGTGGCGTTCTCTCTTCCAAATACTCCAGCCATGTAACTATCCATTCATGAAATTAAATCGCACACTTTAGGGTTCTTCTTACCCCGGGAATATCCACGAACTTTAATGGTTATGGTTAAGAGTGGCATAACAATGTAAGAGGACGCGCAACAGAAGTAATCCTTCCTGGCCAGTGATAAATCACAGAACAGCATCGCCCATTGTAGAACATAATTATTATAACGATTATAATTATAACGTAATCCACCAAATCCCACTTCAGGATGTTCCATTACCAACGTATAGGCCTACAAGAGGAGCCGCCTTTCTGGAGAGAATGCAGACATGCTGTTTCCTCTATTATAATATCAGTCTTAACTACAATAACTGACTTTATGTTAGAAAAATAGCTAAAAATGTATACATAGCTCAGAGTTTATGTTAGCCCTGAGCACTTGGTCTAAATGCAGGGTTACTCTAAAACAATAATAATAAAATAACGTATTCCTTTTTATTGCAGGGACAATGGCAAAGTCCATTTTTGAACACATCTCACTCTGGATTCCAGTACCAACCCAACTCAGTATCTGCTACCTTCCAGCCAAACTCCAGCCAAGGACAGGACGAGGACAATTTTATGGATTGGACAGATGGTCCCCAGGTCACCAACAAAAGTGGTCTATGGCAAAATCAAGTCCCCTGTCAACAGGATGAGCAGCCAATGGAAGTTGATGTTGTGGAAGTGAAAGACACCAAGAAATCAGCAGGCACTAGCCTTCCAACCGTCTTGCCCAGCAAATCAGTAGCGACTACTGACAGGATAATGTGGGATAGCCAATCAGCAGCTAGTACCAAGAAAACAATCTGGGATAGCCAATCAGCAGCTAGTACCAAGAAAACAATCTGGGATAGCCAATCAGCAGCTAGTACCAAGAAAACAGTCAGGCCTAGCCAATCAGCAGCTAGCACCAAGAAAACAGTCAGACCTAGCCAATCAGGTTCTAGGCCCTGCCACCAGAATGAGCTGCCAATGGATCTTGATGTTGCTGAAGTGAAAAAAAACAAATCAGCAGGTACTAGCCGTGCAACATTCTGTCCCAGCCACAAAGCAGCTGCTAGAACAGTCTTGCCTGGCCAGTCAGCAACCTCCAAAGAGACAGTCCAGTTTAAGCGACCAGAAGCTCCTGTGAAGATAACAGTCTTTCCCAGAAAATCAGCAGGTACAAGCCGTGCAGTAGTCTGTCCCAGCCACTCAGCAGCTGCTAGAACAGTCTTGCCTGGCCAGTCAGCAACCTCCAAGGAGACAGTCCAGTTTAAGAGACCAGAAGCTCCTATGAAGATAACAGTCTTTCCCAGAAAATCAGCAGGTACTAGCCGTGCAGTAGTCTGTCCCAGCCACTCAGCAGCTGGTAGAACAGTCTTGCCTGGCCAGTCAGCAACCTCAGAGACAACTGTCCAGTTTAAACGACCGGACATTTCTAGGAAGACCACAGTCTTGCCCAGGAAATCAGAAGCTGCTACATTCAGGTCATTTAGCCAAGGGAATGCTGCACAATCTGGGCCATCCAGCCAGACAGCAACCAGCCAAGCATCTACCAGCCAGGCAGCCATGAGACAATCATCCTTAACCCGAACAGCAGTCTCCAACAGCCAATCAGCAACCTGCACTAAGAGACATGGTGACAAAGTGAGAAGCAGCAGCACTCCCCAGGAGAATGATTCCAAGAGAAGGAAGATGTAGAGCAGAGAAACACAGGCTTAGAGGGAACAGTGTCACAGTTATACTCAGTCCATCATAGTGACATTAATGTGGAGATCACACCAAAGGAAGTCTTTTTTTTTACAATAACATGTTATTTAGAAAATAAACTTCTGAAAGTGTAACAAATTTCCAGACTGTATCTATATCTGAATAACATGCCCTTTGATGTAAAAATAGATAGTGTTGTCCATTAAATTAGACTTTTAGGGAAATAATTCTTATACAGAAGAAAAAAAATGTGAACAAATAATATTTATTCACACATTTTATTTAGTTAGAACAAATAATATTTAGAAATTAAGCACTTCACTTTAATTTTGGGATTTTTAGAAATGGTAAATGTTTTCTCTGAAACACATGGAATTGTTTAATTTTGTTGTAATGTCCATAAGCCATGCTATCAACCAAAAGGTAAGCTAGTCAGTTGAGTCAGTAGATGGTCACCCTCATCAGGTGTACTAAGAAATAAATGCCTTAAAAATGACCAGTTGCAGCTAAAGAAATTATAAAAATATATTTTCAGTAATCAAGGAGGAGGTTTTGGTTTTGCTCTGACACCCACACAATCTGATCTACAATGGTAAGGGTAAGTACAGTACACTGTGGGAAAATACACAATGGGTTCAACTTTTTTTTACTAAACAATTAAATTAAAATTAATAACTTTTTCCCCATCTCTTGGATAACAATAGACAAAGCAGTAAATAATTATCCACATTATATGGAAAAGTGTAGACTACATTTTGTAGAATCAGCTTTTATGCACAACAACACTGAAGGCACTTTAATTGTCATATCAAATAGTTTTCCATGATTTTTTCGGGAAAGCTGAATGGGTCCTATAACTCCATATCAACCTACAAAAAATGGTTTAATGAATGCAAAATTAATCTTAAAACAATGGGATATGTTAACTTTGCACTCAGAATTTTGTGCCTTGGACCTGTATGTATTAAACCAGAGGCGTCGCTAGGATCACAATACATTCGGGGCTTAGCCCAACCCCCTGCCCCACCCGGGACAGAAAGTACAGGGTTTTGAATGTACATGCGTTAAATGTCGATGTACACGCTAGCGGCCTACAAGTCTACATTGTCATAATGCACGATCGGAATTATAGATGAATAGATCAGGGGCTATTTTTTTTTTGGTCCGTTTGAGATCTGGGGCTATTCATAAAAAATCCGGAGCTATAGCCCGGACGCCCAGAGCTAACGATGCCACTGTTGTAGATTTTTCAGTGTAGCCACCCTACAACTACAATAGATACATAATTATTCTCTCTTCTGTATACCCTACCTACCCTGTCACCCTCTGCATACCCACCCTAACACATTAAGAAGGAAAAACATTCCACAAATTAACTTTTAAACAGGCACACCAGTTCATTGAAAAGCATACCAGGTGACTACCTCCTAAAGCTGCTTGAGCGAGAGAAGTGGGCAAAACTGTCATCAAGGCAAAGGGTGGCTACTTTGAAGAATCTAATCTGTACATGCATTTTGATTTGTTTAATACTTTTTCGGGTTACTACATGATATGTAATGATAATGTCAATTCAGACAATTCCTTTGTAACACCTTTTGGCAATGAAATAGTCTTGAAATTATAACTAATGAATCTGGAAAAATACTGCAAATGTGAACTTGTGTTTGTGAGGGAGAGAGGATGCTTTCAGTACATTTAGAAGTGTGTATTATATTGGGCTGTGTTTATGTGTGGCCCCTTTAACAGCCTGTCTAACAGATCACACAGCAGAATATCTGTTGGGGAAGAGGGCTTCCAAGATGACAACCATCCGTTGCTCTTCATAAACCCTGACTAGTGTGTGTCACATCAGCTTGCGACAGGGTCTCGCTTGGCCCTTTCCAACACAGTGTGCGTGTGTGTGTCTGTCTGTGTATATCTTATATCTATATTTGACGGTGGTTACATTTTTACATCGCCATCCCTTACTTTTAGAACAAACTAAGTGGGTTCAGAATTAACACTAGAAGCGCAGAGTCATTGACACCTACTAGAAGCGCCGTCAGTGGTCATTTTGACCCATGAGTGTTTTGAATGGGAGGGTGTTGCTGACACACAGTGATCGGTAGATGGTGCATCTAGCGCGTATATCCAATGCCAGTTACACTTAGCGCCCAAAGAACCACATTTGACCAAGAGGGACTTAAAAAAACGGTGTGACTGTGTGTCGTGGAAATCACTAATGGGAAAGGCACAGAGACTGTAGATTCTTTTCACAAGTAAAGCTTTATTCATGATTTGCAAACCCCGAGCAGCTAACAACACTCTGCAGAGTCAGGTCGAGAGCTCTCTGTTGAAGGTTGAGCTCAAGCCTATATACAATACTAGTTTAATCATCATTAAACTAGTATCGATTAAATGCAAAACAGTCAACAATCTTTTAATAATGCATAAAAATTTCTCATATCCTAAGGAATGGGAGGTGACAAATTCTTTGTTATTTATGTTACAGTTACAAAAACAATTTCCGCAAGCAATGATTACACAAACAGATTGCTTATTCTAATGTCTACTTGGTGTCTTTACAGTTTTCATCCATGTCCTTCACATTGATCTCCTGTACAGCCGCATAACATTCAGTGTCAGTGTAAGTGAGGTTAAGTGGGAGATTGGCTGGTGGTTGCTGATGAACCACACATTCTCATGGTGGTGCCTCCCGTGGAACGTTGCCCAATCATGCAGTTCGGCGGTCCTCCTGTAACGGCTGAGGCGGCTGTTATTTGCTAGACTCCAGTCTTGAGCCCGCCGTGGGCTCGCGCTGAGGTGGCTATTATTGAAGTCCTGCCGTCAGACTATACTGCTGCATGTTGGTTTCTCGAGGTTCTCCGTTGTTCCCCCCAGCCTCTATGGTCCAGATGATGGCGGAAAGAGCAATACCGGCGATGAAGTCAATGAACGTGACTTTCAGTAAGCCCTCCTCTCTACTCCATGGCCATGGTGGTGGTGGTCGTCCTGGCATCAGCTGATACATCGTCATCAGGGTCATACGGCACCTTCCTGCAGTGGCTGGCGTGGACCCACGTAGCTCTCTCCATGCCAGTACATCCTTCAGAGGTCCCTCACGACAACCCAGTCACCTGGTTGGATCTTGTGGAGAGGTCCTCCTTTTGGCTCAGGCAGGGCTGCTTTCACCCGAAGGAAAAATAGACTTCAACACATTGTTAAGTGCGATGCAATAACTCACCATCTCGTCGTCGTCGCAGCCTTGCAACGTCAGTCTATTCTGTGGGGAAGGAGTGGTGATCATCCTC
>JACXGI010021119.1:0-10393 GCA_016801175.1 Esox masquinongy | reverse complement strand
TCAACAGGCAGTTATGAGTCAATGGCAGTTACGGGTCAACAGGCAGTTATGAATCAACGCCAGTTACGAGTCAACAGGCAGTTACGAGTCAACGGCAGTTACGAGTCAACAGGCAGTTATGAGTCAACGGCAGTCACGAGTCAACAGGCAGTTATGAGTCAACAGGCAGTAATGAGTCAATGGCAGTTACGAGTCAACGGCAGTTACGAGTCAACAGGCAGTTACAAATCAACGGCAGTTACGAGTCAACGGCAGTTACGAGTCAACAGGCAGTTATGAGTCAATGGCAGTTATGAGTCAACAGCAGTTAAGAGTCAACAGGCAGTAATGAGTCAACGGCAGGTACGAGTCAACAGGCAGTTACGAATCAACGGCAGTTACGAGTCAACAGGCAGTTATGAGTCAACAGCAGTAATGAGTCAACAGGCAGTAATGAGTCAACAGGCAGTAATGAGTCAATGGCAGGTACGAGTCAACAGGCAGTTATGAGTCAACGGCAGTTACGAGTCAACAGGCAGTTATGAGTCAACGGCAGTTATGAGTCAACAGGCAGTTATGGGTCTCGCCCACCAGCTCCAAAGCATCCACAGGCCTCACTGCTAGTCTGCTGTTAGACCCTTCTCAGAAAAAGAGATAAAGAGAGACATAGGAGAGAGAGAGAGAGAGAGAGAGAGACAGCGAGGAAGAGAAGGATTGAGACAGAGAGAAAAATAGCAGGGGAAGAGAGAGAGGGAGTGAGTGGGAGGGAGAAAGAGACAGGGAGAAAAGTAAGGCATGGGAGAGAGAGCGAGGGAGAGAAGGATTGAGACAGAGAAAAAATAAAGAGAAGGGGAAGAGAGAGAGGGAGAGACTGGGAGGGAGAGAAAGAAGCAAAATAGCAGAGAAAGAGAGTGTGGCGGCACTGTATTGAGATGAAAATGTTCTCTAAGTAGTCTGTCACCTTGTGTCCCCGCAGGCCTCCAAAAAAACTCATTAATGATTCACAAGAATCTATTAAAACAATGAATTACACATAAGGCTGGAAGAGAGGTGTCAATCTGAGGAGGGGAGGGGCGGGAGAAGGAGAGAAATTGAAAAAGGAGTGGAAGGAAGATGTGATAGGAGATCAGATATAAAAGAGAACAGGTGCTAGATAACTTTCAAAGCTATATAATACAGTCTAATTCACCCTGATTTTCAACAAATCAGAATTCAGATTAAGTTTTATGCTGCATTTTTAATATTCAAAGAATGTGAATCCCACTGATTGTATTTTTATAAACCTTCTGTAATAGAACCTATAGCTGTTGTTACTGCTGTTAAAGAACCTGTAGTTGTTATTACTACTGTTATAGAACCTAAAGCAGTTATTACTCCTGTTACAGAACCAATAGTTATTATTACTGCTGTTTAGTATCCCCAAAATGAACGTTCAAAACCATATCAAGATCCATACTGGATAATCTTCAGAATATCAGTGCAAAATATAATTAAGGCCTCTACTTACTGTGGATTGGAAACAAGCTCTAGAACATACTATTAATTATTGAATCTATGAGAAAGTCTGAAATTAATTAATTCAATATTAAATATTGAATAATGTATTTTCCCATATACAATTAATTAATTAATTAATTAATTATGAGTATTTAAATAATGTATTAGTCCATATGAAATTGTTTTTCTGCTCTACCCAAGCTCTGGGCCTATTTCAGACAGAGTGAAGCATTATTTGTTGATTTCATGAAAAGCTGCTAATGAGATATCTTTGGCTGATAGCTTTGAAGTAGAGGAGGGATTCTCCATCATGTTGTGTTTTGTTATTCCACCAAACTACACTGTAAACTGTTCTGAATACACACACAAGCACACAAACGGACCAACAAACTGACAGTCCGACACACACACACACACACACACACACACACACACAATGGCAGAGTAATGTATTAGTGCCTGCGGCTACATTCACCTTTTATTAACTGCACTGCTATGTTTGCAGCCTCCCCACACAGCAGCAGATTAAAACACACACACAGCTGTACACAAGCTCTAGCTGGCGGCATCACACCAGATAATCTTCAAAATTAGACGTTCATCGGGGAGAGAAAATAAAGAAATATATATTACAATGACGTGAAAAACATTATTGAAACCAGCTGACTTTGCCACTTTTCATATATTTTGTTAAAAGCCTTGGCCAAACCTTGTACCTTAACAGCTAAATTTTTTCCAAACCGTTTCAAAACCACACCTAAACCGTTTTCCTAATCACCTCCAATTAATAAATTATCCTAACCTTTTAAATCTAATCACCTCCAATTAATAAATAACCCTAACCTTTTAAACTTAATCAGCTCCAATTAATACATAACCCTAACCTTAACCTTAAACATAATTAGCTGGAATTAATACCTAACTCTAATTCTAACCCTAACCTTAACCTTTAACCTAATGAGTTTTAATTAATACCAAACCTTAACCTTTACCTTAACCTTTAACCAAATAGGCTAAAATGAATACCTAACCCAAACCTTTAACCTAATGATCTGGAATTTATACCAAACGCTAACTCTAAACTTAACCATTACCCTAATGAGCTGGAATAAATATCTAACTTGAAAATTATGCCTTTATGCTCCTGCATGGAAATATATATCCTCTATAAAAATGTCTGGTTCTGAAGAAATTTAAAACATCTAAATTTGAAATGAACTAAAACATCTCTGGCTACAAATAATTTTTGATACCTTACTGCCAAACACACACACACACACACACCCACACACACACACACACACACACACACACACACACACACACACACACACACACACATGCTAATTTTCATTGAATGTCCCCAAAGCCTAAAACAATAATACCCTTTTTAAAGACTGAATAAAACATATTCAATAACTTTTAGTGCATGTGTGGGACTGTTTGAATCATACATATTCAATGAATCTCAGTCTGTGTGTGGGTGTGTGTGTGTGTGTGTGTTTGTGTTTGTGTGTGTGGGCTTCCAGGATACTTCCAGGAAGCATCTGAGGGGAAACTCCACTCCGATACCTCTGGTCCAATCACAGGCCACATTACACTTCCCACTGAACGACCTATGAGGAACCAGCCATAGAAACAGACACACAGTGTAGAAGACCCAGCAACACAGTAGAGTATATTGATGTAATGTAGAAGATCTAATAAACAGAAAAAGAGAGCGAGAGAGAGAGAGAAGGGAAAAGGACTGAGGGAAAGAAAAGAGAAATAGAGGGAGAGTGAGAACCGCTGAATACATCCAAACAGGATCTACAGAGGTCAGAAAGAGGGCACAAGAGATGAATCAGACTTGATAATGAACCAAACAACATCAATAAAGCATCTACTGACTGCTGAGTCCCAGCTCGACACAGACGAACTGACTGACTGAAAGGCAGACAGGCAGACAGGCAGGCAGGCATTCAGATTGACAGACAAATGGCAAAAAAAAGCGTGTCAGACCAGTAACTAAAACGGCTATCTGGTTCGACTCCTAGAGCCGACAAGGTGAAACATCCAAATTCGTGCCATTAAACAGAGCAATGAAGCAGGGCTGCTCCAGTAAGTCGCTACTTATCGGGGTGTTCTGCCAAATGGCTATAATGTGCTAGACAGACAGACGTGTCAACCTACTGTTGTGCTCCAGCTCCACCTCGATGTCGCCCATCACCATGGCCGGCACCCCAATGGCGGACGCCAGAACCCAGACGCAGATGTTGACCACCTTGGCCTTGTGAGGCGTCCGCATGTCCAGGGCCTTGACCGGGTGGCACACGGCCACGTAGCGGTCCATGCTCATGACGGTCAGCGTGAAGGTGCTGGTGAACATGTTGTAGTAGTCGATGGAGACCACAGCCTTGCACAGGGCATTGCCGAACGGCCAGAATCCCAGGAACACATCCGTCCCCTGGAAGGGCAAGGTGGCGAGGACCAAGGAGTCGGCCAGAGCCAGGTTGAATATGTAAATGTTAGTCGCTGTCTTCATCTTGGTGTACCTGGAGAGGGAAGAGGGGGGAGAAAGGGGAGATGATGGGGGTTAGGAAATAGAGAAGATGATACAAATTTAAATATGGATGTAGACAATGCTGTTTCTCTGTTGGGCTACGTTAGCTTTGCCATAGTTTACCAGGGTAGAAAAAAGGTAAAGGACATTATGACATTTGCGTGAACTATCCCTTTTATTGTGTCTTCGATCAATTTGAAATAAGATTTACATAAAATCACGAAAAACCTGGAGTTCCCTCATTCTAACAAGACCTCATACTAGAGCTGCAGTCAACAGTCCAATCAGGTGTATGATCCTCCCACAACAAGTGTATGATCCTCCCACAACAGGTGTATGATCCTCCCACAACAGATGTATGATCCTTCTACAACAGGTGTATGATCCTCCCACAACAGGTGTATGATCCTTCTACAATAGGTGTATGATCCTCCCACAACAGGTGTATGATCCTTCTACAACAGGTGTATGATCCTGCGACAAAATTGACATCCAATTTAGATCCAACATTTACATGTCCTGTAACAACTAAATTGGTTTGGAAAACGAATACATTCGCTTCCAAAAACAGTAATCCATTTGAAATACGGCGAGCCCCCCCAAAACAGACCACACATTTTGCTCATCTCTGCATATAGGCTAAAACACAATCTGGAACAATCAGTGATTGGGTCTGGCAAAAGCTGGTCTAAAGAATCAAAATACAGGACTGCTTCAACCAAGCAGACTGTGATGTGATTTGGAAGAGGACTGCCTCGGAGGAGAAGGACCGCCTCGGAGGAGAAGGACCGCCTCGGAGGAGAAGGAACGCCTCGGAGTAGAAGGACCGCCTCAGAGAAGGAACGCCTCGGAGGAGAAGGAACGCCTCGGAGGAGAAGGAACGCCTCGTTGGAGAAGGAACGCCTCGGAGGAGAAGGACCGCCTCGGAGGAGAAGGAACGCCTCGGAGGAGAAGGAACGCCTCGGAGGAGAACGTCAGTGACGTGCCGGGTCCCGTCATCTGTGTTTCTGACATGAGGGGGATGTCCCAACACTGACTACTACATCATGTCCAAACACGCTAACATGCACAGCGGGTAAATGGAAGCCCGTACTGTCACATATGTAGCCAGTGCCATCACATGTGTAGTCTGTAATGTGACGGGAGGCGTTGCTGAGTGCAAACAGGACAGCTATGACCTTCACAGAGTAATCACAGGCAAAGGGCCAGTACACCGGCAATTCAGTGAGTCAGGCATGAGAGGAATATGGGTGGGACTTCAGACAATGAAAAAATACAGACACCCTGCTTCTCCCAGAGAACCTGAATTACATTCTTCAGAAATTTCATGGAAAGCCACAATGAGCCTCTGCCAGGTGAGAACCTGTCCTGGCGTTGGACACCATTGCATTTATTTAATTCCAGACGTTACTTTGAGCCCATCCTTCCCCATGAGGATACCTCCGGCCTCCTGTTAAGTCCACTATTGTTCCAGTACCCAAACGTGCCAAGGAGAGTATGTTAAATCTATCTATCTAATGGCCGGCACTCGTTTAGGTGATCGTGAAGTGCTTTGATAGGCTTGGCAAGGACCACATCCCCTCCGTCATACCCACCACACTGGACCTCCATCATGTCTACCACCCTAGACCTACTGCAGTTTGATGCCGACCCAACAGAGCCACAGACGTTGCCATTGCCTCCTGGAAAACAGGAAGAACCAATCTAAGGGTGCTGTTAATGACTTCTAATCAATCAATCAATCAAATTTATTTATAAAGCCCTTTTGACATCAGCAGTTGTCACCAAGTGCTTTTACAAAACATCCAGCCTGAAAACCCAAGGAGTAAGCAACAACAGTGTTGAAGCACAGTGGCTAGGAAAAACTCCCTAAGAGGAGCCGAAATTTAGGAAGAAACCTAGAGAGGAACCAGGCTGAGGGAGGTGACCAGTCCTCTTCTGGCTAAGCCGGGTGAACATTTTAAGAGTACAAGTTGTAATATTTAATAAATGCATTAGGGTTGTGTCCAGAGTCTATAAAACCTAATCCAGGTCAGAAGCATGACCAGATGGACAAGGACAGGGACAACATGGGGGGGGGGGGCTCAGCACAGTGGCAGCTGGAATCGTCAGGAATCGTCTTGATCTGCAACACAACCAGGAGGACTTTCGATAGTGGAAGCAACGAGCCATTAGAGCCTGGTACTCAGGAGGTGTGGGCCAAGACCTCATGTCCTCCTAAGTTTAAACAGAGCAGGAGACAAGGAACATTTAGAGAGTGCATTCCTTAGATTTACAAGGATTTACAGTGGAGGAGAACTGACCCTACTCCCCCGGCACAATAATATAGCAGCGTAAGACCTTGGGGCTGAGAAAGCAGGGTCCAGTGACACTGTGGCCCTATCCAGGGGAGGCCCCGGGCAGGGCCCAACAGGCAAGAAATCAGTCCACACTCATTGCCAAGCACCAACCAAATGAGCACCAACCAACCACAATCACCCTGAAATGAGGGCCGAGTATTGCCAGGAGAGTTCGCCCCTATCGCACAATCGGCGCAACAGAGAGACAAAAACAATGCCAGTGACTGCGCCCCCAAGTGGCATTGGAGGGAGAGCATCCCAGTGGCGATGAGAGCCCACCTGGCCAGACAACACCACAGCGCACCTGAAGCTAGTCAGGAAAACAGGAGACCTGGTCCCGTGGTCCAATTGTCTTTTACACAGTCTAAAAGAGAGAATGCCTGCACCACATCAACGGGCCGAGGTAGGTGTCTGTGACCATGGCAACAGGGACGTCGATGCAACCTGGGAATAACAGTTCATTATTCTGTTTAAATGTACATATTTAGCCTAGCTTATACAATTCTCAAACCTCTCTCCACAGGTTGCATTGGGAAAGCAGTGCATGGAAAGACTAAAATCGATAATTCAATGCCAAGATAAAGGCCCGCCTCCATGCCAATAGAGGCTCAAAACTTGGTTTTAAGAAAAGTTGATTCGAATGAAGGTGGGAAGAAATTGTAACCACAACAAGAAGCGAATGTGAAAAAAACATGTTGAACAAAGACATTTTAAGATTTTACGCAAAAATCCATTTAATGAGTTAAACATACACTTTTACCATGTTTGAATCTGTTTTTTCATACGATTGAATCCATTTTTTTCATAAGCTGAAATATTTTTTATTAACCGTACTTTTATTTTTATTTTAAAAAAATATTTCAGCTACGTTTTTCTTTTCTTACGGTCAATACATTTGAGCTCAATTTGGCTCCACAGATCTGAAATGATCCAACCACACCATGAACGCAGAGATCCATCTGACTTAGATAGCTACTATTCAATTTCCATGCTATCTTGCCCTGGTGAAGTGTTAGGCACCCAAATCAACTCTCAGCTAATGACTGTTTTTAATCTGGTCATTTTATTCTTAGCTTGCAGAAATGTCTCATGGTTCACATATCAATCAGATTCCATTAGGTTCCCATCTATGATTTTGAAAATGATTTTTTCAAACCTCCCATGATAGGCTGGAAATTAAATATGTAGTTAAGTTATAAGCGCATAATTCATAATTGCATCATTATCAAACCTCAAGCACCCATGAGATTATAAATTTGAAAGCAATGGGTTTTGATGACATCGGGCACAAATAGGCATATACAGTACATGACTATTTTCGCATAATTTTCGCTGGCCTGTTCTGGCTCCACATCACTTCTAAAACCAATGGCCAAAAATCCTGGAATGCATCTTCAAGTGTTTAAAAGGCCGTATGGATGACCTAAGTAAAATGAGGGATTTAAACTGGACTGTTTTATTTTTCTTTAAATAGATCATCTCTCACCCTAAACAACATCCTAGATCATCCCTTTCCCTAAACAACACATCATCCCTCTCCCTAAACAACATTCCTAGATCATCCCTTTCCCTAAACAACATCCTAGATCATCCCTTTCCCTAAACAACATCCTAGATCATCCCTTTCCCTAAACAACATCCTAGATCATCCCTTTCCCAAAAAACAACAGATCATCCTTTTCCCTAAACAACATCCTAGATCATCCCTTTCCCTAAACAACAGATCACCCCTCTACCTAAACAACAGCAAGCAGATTGTCCAACAGTCTTGTCACATCGTGTCACCATCTATCAGAATTTAGCTTGGACCTTGCTCTTCGCTTCATCACAGATGACAGATTTAATATTCATCAAAGCATCACGTATCAGAATTCAGCTTGGACCTTGCTCTTCGCTTCATCACAGATGACAGATTTAATATTCATCACAGCATCACGTATCAGAATTCAGCTTGGACCTTGCTCTTCGCTTCATCACAGATGACAGATTTAATATTCATTACAGCATGAATATGCTGTGATGAATATAAGGTCGAATATAAGGTCGAATGGGCCTCATTAATGTCCGGTAGATCACTTCCATTGTTTCAGCACACGTCACTTGGCGGTTAGAAGGATGTTTGGGCCCACGGAGTCAGGTTAAATTGTAGGTATGTATCATTTTCATCTCTCTTAGTCCAATACGAAGAAACTAAGACATTGTTAGATGGGTGAATGCTGATGTGTAAAGCTAGTACAGGCTTACGAATTAAGACTCAAAACTGTAGTCGCTGCCAAAGGAGCTGAATAAAGGGTCTGAATACCTATTTACATTTACGATTTTTTAACGAATTATACAATTTAGTCAATAACACAACCCAATTTGGAGAAAGTGAAGAGGTCTGAAAACATTCAGAAGGCTCTGTAAACATACACAGATAGATAAAATGATAGAAAGATAGAGAGGAGAGAGTGGAGAGATACATAAGGAGAAGGATCCCAACATTAACACGTCTGAGATTTTACTGTAGAGATGAGTCGTAGATGTAAATCCCTAAAGGGGCGCTGCAGTAGAGACATGAAATATTCTCTCTGTAGAAAAGATCCTCCGCAAGTCTTCAAAATGCATAGAGGCAGCGGCAGGGAAGGTTGGGGAGGGAAGGTAGGGGAGGGAAGGTTGGGGAGGGAGGGAGGAAGTTGAGGGGGGAAAGGAAGGGGGTATTTACCGCATTGGCATAGTGTAAAAAAGCCTTCGATGTGTTCTAAAATACATGTTTCAAACTCAACTGATATTCCCCACTGCTCGATTCTCCAATCCCAAAAAATATCAACTTTCGGGGTGTAGAAGGAATAGGAACATATTGGTTGTAGAAGGAGCAGAAACACACTGGGCCTGGACAAAACATGAACTTGTTGGTACTGGGAACGGGAACATGGTGGTTCTAGACGGAAGAGCTGCCCCGTAAATGACAATTTTAATAATTAATTAATTTTAATACTTTCTAATTTCAACATGGCTGCCTTGTTACTAGGTAAAATACACACCCCCCACACACACACACTCTCTGTTTTGATGCGCCTGCATGTCTGTGCGCGCGCGTGTGCGTGTGTGAATGCTCTGCAGTATTCCGATGCATTTGGAGATATTATTAGAGACAGAGACAGATTGGATCCTTCTGCAAGATAGCCTCATAAATCTCAGCTAAGGCGCGTGGGGGTCTCTGCTCTCTACCATCGCCTCCACAGAACCACACAACATCCCATTCTTGCAGTTCTAAGTGTTGTCACTGTTGTTCATTTCAACCCAAGTCTACGTTTTGAGCCCCAATGTTGACCAGTAGAAAACCCTGATCATATGTATACCAGAGGAGGGAGACCTCCACAATACATTAAATCTGACCAGACCACAGAGATCATCATCCAAAACCAATTAGGCATCACAAACTGACAACTGGATCAGACATTTCAATACGTGTCTTTTGTTTATACAGGCTGTTCAAACTAGTGTGGGTGACCCAGTTAAGTGGTGTGACCATAACTCTGTGACACTGAAACCAAATTCTAGTGCTCTAGGTTAAAGCTCTACATGGTCTATTGTCAAGTTTAGGTATTCATTCTTGGCATGAAACAGTTGGAGATTTACTTATCCAATAGAATCCAGAGAGCGTTCTTCAATGGAGCTTCTTTAATATCAGGTGAGTGAAATCTGGTGTCCCTCAGGGCAGTTGCCTTGGGGCGTCACTCTCATTTATTTACAAATGTTTTGCCACTTGTTTTATTAGAGGCTAAACTGACTATTTATTCTGATGTTTCCAAAATAGACATCTGCTACCACAACCAGTGTCTCAGAGAGCCTAAAGTCTACGGTACGGATTACATTAGGCCCAACCCACGCTACGGTACGGATTACATTAGGCCCAACCCACGCTACGGTACGGATTACATTAGGCCCAACCCACGCTACGGTACGGATTACATTAGGCCCAACCCACGCTACGGTACGGATTACATTAGGCCCAACCCATGCTACGGTACGGATTACATTAGGCCCAACCCAC
>JACXGI010021118.1:0-10438 GCA_016801175.1 Esox masquinongy | reverse complement strand
TTGTTCCAGGAAGCAGACATCTGGCTCATGAGAAATGACTTTACCTTTGAGTTTCCACGTCCTACCATGCCAAATGTGGTCTACATGGGTGGCTTCCAGTGTAAGCCCTCCAAACCGCTTCCCCAGGACATGGAGGACTTTGTCCAGAGCTCTGGGGACCATGGCATCATTATGATGTCACTGGGGACCTTGGTGGGACAACTACCTGAGGACATTGTTGAGGAAATTGCAGCTGCGTTCGCCCAACTGCCACAGAGGGTCGTCTGGAGGCACACTGGGAAGAGACCCACGTCCCTCGGCAATAACACCTTACTAGTGAACTGGCTTCCCCAGAACGACCTCCTCGGACACCCTAAGATCCGAGCCTTTGTAGCCCACGGTGGCACCAACGGGGTCCAGGAGGCCATCTACCACGGTGTCCCCATAGTCGGCCTCCCGTTGGTCTTCGACCAGCCAGATAACCTCAACAGGATGAGGGCTAAGGGAGTGGCTAAGATAGTGGATATCGCCACCATGAACAGAGACATTTTCCTGGAAACAGTGAAGGCTGTTCTCTATGAGCCCTCTTACAGAGACAACATGCAGAAACTGTCCAGACTACACAGGGACCAGCCCATGAAGCCATTGGACCGTGCCATGTTCTGGATCGAGTTTGTCATGAGGAACAAAGGAGCGGCACATCTCAGGACAGAGTCCTACAAGATGTCTTGGTTCACCTACCACTCTGTTGATGTCATTGCTACGTTACTGGCAATGTTGTTGCTCATCATTTTGGTTATCATTTTAGCTTTTAGGTTTTTGTGGCGTAAGGTGTTGTGTAGCAGGAAAGTAAAATATGAATAAAATATGTTTTAAGGTGTTAACGTATAGGAAAATGTAATCTTATTATCAACAAATATTTCAATACATTTTCAAATTATTATTTATTATTATTATTTATTTTCTTAAACCTTTCTTTCTGCAACATCAATAAGGCCACAATAACGTATGCTTGTTTTCCACATGGTACATTGTGAAAATATATTCTGAGCCAGAGTTATAAGAACACAACATTGTGGGGTAAATAACTCCGAAACTAAGACCTTGGGCCAAATTCGTACATAGATGGAAACTGTCAAATTGTACAAATATTGATAACTAAATACTTCAAGAGTAGCTTTGATGTTCCCTATCAAAAATAAATGCATAAAACAGTAGTTTATGAGGTCAGAAAACCTTCATTGAAACGTCCACACTGTACCTTCTAAGGTAAATCAGTAATCAAGCCAGAACAGGGCAACCAAAAACAGGCATCTAATCCAAAAAGGTGTGAATTCATCAAACCAGTCATGATTACATTACCTGTCGCACTCAACCCCACGATCATGAAGTGCTTCGAAAGATTAGTTCTGGCCCACCTTAACACTAGAACCACCAAAATGCCTACGCCAATTGGCATTTGAGTTTGTAATTAAAATAAAACTGCCATTTTGAAATCCTCCTTCCATGACTTTTCCTAAATAGGCGTATATTACATTGTTCCATTGTCGGAATTCTAAACTGATGAACAGAAAATTATTTAGGGACAATTTACCTGTTTTTTTTACCCTGTGTTCTGACTAAATCCGCCAACAGCCCACGCAACTTCCCAAATGGTACCCAGGCGCTAATCACCCCACACTGAATGCATGACGTCAATGGATGAATGCGCGATACTCCCAGATGAATTAGGCTATTATTGAAACGTAATACGAATTATATTGGCTGCTTATCACAGGTGTTACTGTTTTTCAATAGGAGATTCAGCTTATTGTGTAGGCTAATTGATCAAATGTAAATTGAAAATGCAAATCTACATTATTTTAGTAGGGAAAGAGAAACTAAATCGCCCACACATCCTATCGATTCTCTTTGAAATTTCTCATCCTATTTTACTGAAGATTAATATTCTACAAATGTATTAGGCTAAATAATTATTCACAAAACGAAATTCCAACGATATCTCATCTTTTTCTAATAGATCCTCTCGGTTTTTCGATAACTTATTCATGTCACCAATAGAAAGATCTTATATGCCAGTAATCTAGGAGACTAGAGCTATGCTTTGGCGTTGAAATCAACTCGATAGCCCCACTACAACCCCCACGGAGAGACGTGCAAGGACGCACTGTTGTCAGGCTTTGCGGAAGGATGAGCGGAACAGTGGAGTCACAAAGGTACATTTATTTCTGTCCACACGGACAAGAGAAAACAACGTCAACAGCCCACAGTCGGGGTAGTAGATTAGGAAGCTGACGTAGCTCAAAACACGAGACAATTACACACGATGACCAGGGGAGCAGAGGGAACATATATACTGAGGGAATTATCACAGGTGGGGTCCAGGTGTGTGTGCTAAACAAAACAGGTGGGTGATGAACTGATGAGATGAGGGCGGTGGCATCAGAAAGCCGTTGACGTCGACCGCTAAAGCCAGCCCGCTGCAGGGGAAGGAGAGGCAGCAGAGGGCGCTGTCATCACAACTGTTCACAGCCTATTCATTTCGGACCTCTTCTTTTCTATGTATTCTATTTTCAGTCGTTTTTTTAGTATGATGAGACCTTCAATACAAACACATTCTTGTATTTTTCAAATTCATTAACCATTTAAAACAAACAAATTCTGTAATTCATTATTTTTTAGACTATTCTATATAGTTTGATAACGACCCAGTTGATGAACTGATGCTCTGGCTGGATGGTGATGCGGAGAAGGAGAATGTCCATGCTAATAGGGACGATTCGTATGCTAATGACACCAAACGGCATTCAGCTCTGGCGGTTACTGGGGGTCAAAAAGGCCTGGTGGTTCTAGTGTTAAGTCCTGCCTCCCCCCAACACTGGATCCCTACCAGTTTGCCTACAGGTCAAACAGGTCTACAGAGAACGCCATCTCCACAGCTTTATGCTCTGCCCTGACCCACCTGGATAAAACCAACACCGATGTGAGAATGCTATTCATTGACTTTAGCACAGCATTCAACACAGTCATCCCTTCCAGTCTGGTCAATAAACTCCATGACCCGGGGATCAGCTCCTCTCCCTGCAACTGGACTTTGGACTTCCTAACCAACAGACCCCAGTCTGTCAGGTTAGGCAACTTCACCTCCTCCACCCTGATCCTGAACACTGGTGTTCCACAAGGCTTTGTGCTGAGCCCCCCTCCTGTACTCATTCTTCACCCACGACTGCATTCCTGTACACAGACCCAACACCACCATCAAGTTCACAGATGACACCATGGCAGAAGGCCTGATCATTAACAATGATGAGTCAGCCTACAGGGAGAAAGTCAAGTGCCTGGCGGCATGGTGCATTGACAACAACCTGGCCCTCAATGCAAAGAAGACCAAGGAGCTCATTATGGATTACAGGAAGTCTAAAGGTCTCTTCATTCCCACACCAGCAGGCTGAGGAACAGCTTCTTCCCATCCTCATTAACCCTCCTGAACTCTGTGACCAATCCCATCACTAACCATACCCACCCGCCCAATGCTTAGTACTGCCTCTCAGGGACCTTGTTGCACTACTCCCTTGTACTACTTGTCTACCTCGAGAACCTCATTGCTGTTATCCATACATTTCAGTTGCACATGCCACCTTGCACCTTCATTTTGCCTGCACTGTACATTTAGTGCTTTTCTTTTTTCCGGATGTTACATGCACGTCTACCTCGGGAACCTCATTGCTGCTATCCCTGCATTTCCGGTGCACAGACAAACTTACACCTCCAACTTGCTCGACTGCATAGTCAGAATTGCCATTTGTACTTGCATTTGCCTCATCACACAACTATTCATTCCCACTTGCACATACATATACTCAATACTTGTAAATTTCAATACATTCCAATTGTAACATACACTTTACTTAATACTTGTAAATTTCCTGCCCACTTCTATTTGCACTTCTGGTTAGATGCTAACTGCATTTCGTTGAACTGGACTCGTACTGTTCAATGACAATAAAGTTGAATGAAATCTAATCTAATTTGAGTCAAATTTTTATATGTTTGGCTGTTTTCATTGCATTACATTTAAAGGGATAGTTCTTCCAAAAATCATATTTCGGTGACAGTCTCCTTACCACAAGTAGGTCCTTCAGGCACATAGAGTTATTTTTAAAACAATCCATTATTCAGCCTTGTCTCAGTCAGTAATTAGCCTTATTAGCATTGTACAAATTCATGCATAGAAACCATAGGTACCCCTATCGCAAAGCTGCATTGCAAGCGGAAAACTACTCTAAAACACTCCAAACTAAGACAAGTGGTGTTGTTTACCTCAAAGAACATGACAATGGTGTATTCTTCTAAATAAAGTTTAAATTTTCATGATATCATTCTCATTTCAAATAAACGCGTACTTCCTGTGTTTACCGATCAGTTTTGTTCACAATTGTATCAATCCACCCGTGCATTCACGAAGAGTAGTCTATACACAGTAAAGGAAAGTTAGAATTTGCTAGCTAGAAAGCAAGTTACCTATTTCGTCTTTGATGTTCACCTCGGACAGTCAAACTTTATTTGCTTGAGAGAGAAAGGAAAATACATATGTATTATGTCTGACTCTGAATACGAGCAGAAAGAAAATGTTTCGGGGATAGAGCCATAGTTGTTCTAACCATAATACACAGATGATGAATTGACCGAATAGAAGCTCGGAGAGCAGCTAAAGGGGGACGATTGTGAACATGTTAATCCCCAACCCTTGCCCAGGATATCTGGAGGCAATGTGCACTTTGTGTATTATAACATAGAAATCGGAAGTATTACTTACAATCTGTCTTGTCTCCACGGGTTGAACTGGGTAACTTGATGGAATTGCATTCACCTTTAGTCCTCTTCTAAGTGAACGTGGGTCACGATCCTCTGTATTAAAATGTTTCTCACAAAAATTGTATGTCTCGTTGGTGAAGTTGCTCCATTGATTCTCCCACAATCTGACTCGGGAGAGGCAGAGGTATTGTCCCAATTGCAGAGTGGGTAGAATTTAATTAACTCAAGATCCATGAGCAGGCAGAAGTCAATATCGATAATTACAAACAAAGGAAATCAAAAAGTTCAAAGTTTATTTATCAAATAAACCGAATAACACCGGGTCATCGTGCACAATGAAAATCTTGTGACATGGCACACGACATCTACATAGTAAGAATTAAGAAATATTTAAAGCAAAAATATAGCAAAAAATACAGCAATAATATACATAAGTGTATACTAGCAGCAATTCTAAAAAGCTAGGCAAAGCAACCCATCTTCACATAGCTTGATGAGGTTAAAGCTCACACTCACCTCGATGACTTCACTGCCGAAGAACAGAAGCTGTGTATGGTGGCTATAGGAAATAGTTGGCTAGTGCCAGTTTGAATTCAGCAAATTCCACTGGCTGTTTCATCAGTGTACAGACTGATGAACTTCAGTTACAGACTGGGACAGAGCTGAATAATGGATTGTTTGAAAAAATGACTCTATGGGCCTTCTGGAATATCTTTTGGTGAGTGAACTTTCACTATCTAGGTAAGAGAAATTACCTTTGTTATTCATAGTTATTGGAGTGTTGCTGATCTTGAACATTTTATTATGATTGTGTTAATTTGTCCAATTACATTTGAGCCCCTGAAATAAGGGACTCTGTATGAAAATGGTTGCAATTCCTAAACGTTTCATACAATATTTTTGTTCAACCCCTTCAACTATAAATCAAAGCTGAAAGTCTGCACTTCAATTGCATCTTGGTTGTTTCATTTCAAATTTTGGCATACAGAGCCAAAATTATGAAAATTGTGTCAGTGTCCAAATATTTCCAGACCTAACTGTACATATACCTACACTAATGAGCAGACGCACAACAGGTGCGCCAGCTGATTGATGGAGAGGGGAGAGAACGATGGGTTCAGGAGGCCGGTGGCACCGACCGTCTGAGCCTGGGCACACCGGCAGGGGGAGCCCCAGGAGAGGGAGCTGTGGATGCTTTGCAGATGATACTCAAATATATATGTCTCTCAAACCATATGACTACAGCTCAATAGACTCACTGTGTCACTGTATAGAGCACATACATGCCTGGATGAACCAAAATTGTCTACAATTAAACCAAGATAAAACAGAGATTATTGTGTTTGGCAACAAAAATTAGAGAACTAGTATTAGTAAAGAGCTGGATTCTCGGGCCCTAAAAACCAAGTGCGTAGTCTTGGTGTTCTAATAGACTCAGATCTCACGTTCACCAGTCATAAGAAAGCGGTCACCAAAACAGCATTCTATCATCTTAAAAATACAGCCTGAATCAAGTGCTTGGTGTCCCAAAAAGACCAAGAGAAGCTCATCCAATTTAATACCTTTTTTTTTGTAGATGGCAGTGTTGCTTTTCATTCTTTTCCTATATAGTTTGCTTTTGGTTTTTAAGTTCCGTCAGTGTGTATTTTGTTTTAGAAGTTGATATCACTCCGATTCTTAAATCTTTGCACTGGCTTCCAGTCAGTTACAGAATAGATTTTAAAGTGGTGCTTTTAGTTTATAAATAACTGAATGGTTTAGGCCCCGAATATATTTCTGATATGTTTGAGGATTATAAACCAAGCAGGGCTCTTAGATCCATGAACTCAGGTCAGCTAGTAAAGCCCAGAATCGAAACTAAACATGGCAAAGCTGCAATTAGCTGTTATGCTGCATACAACTGGAATTAACTACCAGAAGATAGTGTACCCAAACGTATCAATTTTTAAATCCAGGTTAAAAACACGTCTCTTCACGTGCCTATGACTGAGTGCTTAAACTAAACCACACTGTTAGCCATACATATTTTATAGCTTCTTCTTGGAATACACTGCAGAGTCTACCAGTTATGTTTATTTCGTTTCTATTCTATTTCTGTTTTTTTATTCTAAGTTTTATTATTATGATGTTGTCCTCCTTGTTTTATTATTAAGGTGGTTAGAGTCCACCTCGGGTGGTTAGAGTCCCCCTTGTTTTACTGATGTTTTTATTCTAGAATTTGTTTTTATTCATTTGTATTTTTATATTTTTCTTTTTCTTTGTGAAGCATATCAAGTTGCTTCTATGTATGCTATATAAAAAAACTTGTTTGCCTCCACAATGCTTGAAAGATGGTGTCAAGAACTCCTCCAGCATATTTTCATTTGGTCTGTGTCTCATGAACGTTCTTCTTTGTGATCCGAACACCTCAAACTTAAAACCAGTTGAGACTGGTGTTTTGCTGGTACCATTTAATGAAGCTGCTAGTTGAGGCCCTGTGAGGCGTTTGACTCTCAAACTAGACACTTTTAATGTATTTGTCCTCTTGCTTAGTTGTGCATTGGGGCCTCCCACTCCTCTTTCTATTCTGGTTAGAGCCAGTTTGCACTGAACTGTGAATGGAGTAGTACACAGTGTTGTATGAGATCTTCAGGTTCTTGGCAATATCTCGCATGGAATAGCCTTCATTTCTCAGAACAAGAATAGACTGATGAGTTTCAGAAGAAAGTTCTTTGTTTTGGGCCATTTTGAGCCTGCATTTGAACCCACAATTGCTGATGCACCAGATACACAACTTGTCTAAAGAAGGCCAGTTTTATTGCTTTTTTAATCAGCACAACAGTTTTCAGCTGTGCTAACCTAATTGCCAAAGGGTGTTCTAATGATCAACTAGCCTTTTAAAATGATAAACATCCAGCTACAATAGTCATTTACAGCATTAACAATGTCTACACTGTAGACACTGTACAATTTGCTGTTATTTTAATGGACAAAAAATGTGCTTTTCTTTCTAAAACAAGGACATTTCTAAGTGATCTCAAACTTGTGAACGGTAGTGTAACCTATCCTAACACACAATGTTAAGCCAAGACTTAAAAGCCTTCTGTAGATACAAGCGTGTTACACTGCATGCCACAACCTGTGAACATTAGACAAAAGATTAATTACTGTATAGCAGCATAGGTTAGGTTACTCAAGCTCAAAGCTGCAGCCAGAAAGCAGCTTTCACTGGAATGTAAGTTGAAGAACTGCTGTTTGAGAGGTTTTGCAAGACAAGTCTTTGAATTTAAGCTACTTGTGGACTGGGCATTGATTTGGGTAAGTGCTAAGTTAAAAAATTAGTAGAAAGTTAACATTGTAAGTTCAATATACGTAGTTTTTGATACCATTACCTAGTAGCCTCATCAAACTCACACTGATCTCAAATGAACTAATTTGAACCCATGTCTTTATATTTAGAGCATATAGGAAATGAACATATGTAGAACATCTATAACTTGACATTATTCAAAAGCCTTAACACAATGTCAGTGATATTCACATATCGTCCAAAACATTTGTAGTTCAAGAAATTCCTATAAAACATAAAATCAACATTTTAACGAGTAGAATGTATTTGAAGTGCGTTTTATCAGCCTACTTCTCAGCTATGTGAACAAAAGAAGTGTTTTTAAAGAGACAATGTAAAAGTTACCATCTATTTGCTACATATTTTGTGATCCTCTTGGGTTTTGTCAGCGGAAACATTCCCATTGCATAAACATAGTCAGCATTAAGCCCGATCCAGATGTTGAGAGAACATGCACGACTTACTATTATACCTGAAGCCTTACATCATTTTGGGAATCAGTAAAAGAACTGGAATTGTTTCGGACAACAGTAAATTGATTATTTGTAGGTGTAAAGGTATTTCATTGTGTAAACCAAAGTAAAAATATTGGTCCAAATCTGCTTCTAGTGGAACAAACAAGCAGTTCTGTACTAAATTGGATTTTGCTGTCAATTATGTAAAGGTGAATCACTGCTACATAAGAGAGTTAAAAATTTTGTTTTATGTTGTAAGTTTCAGAAATCTATTAGAAATATGTAATTGTGTTGGGAATTGTATAACAGGCAGTGAAATAAACCTGTGGCTATTTGGAAATATGTGGGCTTTCTATAAATGGGCACAATGTGGAATCCTGCCTCAAAGTTTCACAAGACTGAATTTAAACAACAACACAACTCCTCCTCCTCTTCACATACTGAATGAGACCAAAATAGTAATATCTAGTTGAGGGTGGTTTAGGGAGGGGGATAGTATTAGTTAGTCCAGGGTGGTTTAGGGTGGGGGGATAGTATTAGTTAGTCCAGGGTGGTTTAGGGTGGGGGGATAGTATTAGTTAGTCCAGGGTGGTTTATGGTGGGGGAATAGTATTAGTTAGTCCAAGGTGGTTTAGGGTGGGGGGATAGTATTAGTTAGTCCAGGGTGGTATATGGTGGGGGAATAGTACCACAAGTGTCTAAAGATAGTATGAGTAGACTACACAGCAATACAAACTGATAGATGGACAGGTAAGAATGTGTAAATGGGGAATATCTCAGGCATTCTGAAAAATATTGAGTATTTTGTTTTGAAACAAACAAACTTAAAACATTAACTGCAGATGTCTTCTGGTCCTTCATGCTTGTATTAATACCAGTAGTACAGACCAAAAATTACATATGACCCCTTTAACTAACTAATTTTCCCTCTTTTATCTAAGGATTCACCTTCAAGATGAATCCAACAGCACTGGTCACAAACACTGTGCTGCTCTTCTCTCTGACCACCGTCTACGGGGGAAATGTGCTGGTCTTCCCATTGGATGGAAGCCACTGGGTGAACATGAAAGTCCTCATTGAAGAACTGCACTCCAGAGGCCATAACATCACAGTGATTCGTCCATCTACCAACTGGTACATCAAAGAGCAATCCCCTCACTACTCGTGCATCACCATCCCACTATCTGCTGGTGGAATTGACGAGAAGATCTTCAGTTCCTTTGTGACCAGACTACTGCAGATCCAAAGAGAGGGAAGAGGTTTCTGGTCACGTGTGAGTCTCCAGTTTGAGATGTTTAAGCAGTTCTATGGGTTACACAAGGGTTTGGTTGAGTTGATGACCATGATGTTTGAAGATGCTGAACTCATGCGATCGTTTCGCTCTGCAAACTATGACCTGGTTTTGACAGATCCTGCCACTGGTGCGGGAGTGTTTCTCGCTCACCGCTTAGGTCTTCCTCTTGTCTTCAATGTCCGGTGGACAGTCCAGGGCGAGAGTCACTTTGCCATTGCGCCCTCGCCTCTCTCATATGTCCCAGTGCCAGGATCACTGCTGACAGACAGAATGACCTTTTATGAGAGAGTCAAAAATCTATATTTTTTTATTTTTACAAGGATTCACATCTCATTTGTCGTAGACGCTAACTACATTCCATTTGTACGTCGTTACTTTGGCCCTGATGTTCACTACATGTCATTGTTCCAGGAAGCAGACATCTGGCTCATGAGAAATGACTTTACCTTTGAGTTTCCACGTCCTACCATGCCAAATGTGGTCTACATGGGTGGCTTCCAGTGTAAGCCCTCCAAACCGCTTCCCCAGGACATGGAGGACTTTGTCCAGAGCTCTGGGGACCATGGC
>JACXGI010021117.1:0-10510 GCA_016801175.1 Esox masquinongy | reverse complement strand
AGTCTAGTTCTGTAGGCTACACAATCATGGGGAAGACTGCTGACTTGACAGCTGTCCAAAAGACGACCATTGACACCTTGCACAAGGAGGGCAAGACACAAAAGGTCATTGCTAAAGAGGCTGGCTGTTTACAGAGCTCTGTGTCCAAGCACATTAATAGAGAGGCGAAGGGAAGGAAAAGATGTGGTAGAAAAAAGTGCACAAGCAACAGGGATAACCGCACCCTGGAGAGGATTGTGAAACAAAACCCATGCATGCAAACCCAGCATGACCAGATTGACAAGGACAGGGACAACACGGGGAGGGGGAGGTGTCAGCACAGTGGCAGCTGAAATCGTCAGGTATCGTCTTGATCTGCAACACAACCAGGAGGACTTTGGACCGGGACAGCAACGGGTCTATCAAGCCTGGTACTCCTCAGGTGTGGGCCAGGACCTCATGTCCTCCTAAGTTTAAAACGGCAGGAGACAAGAAAAATTTAGAAAATGCATTCCTTAGATCTACAAGGATTTATAGTGGAGAAGAACTGACCCTACTCCCCAGCACAATAATATAGCAGCGTAAGACCTTGGGGCTGAGACAGAGGGGTCCGGTGACACTGTGAAGAACACCCAAAGAACACCATACCCACAGTGAAGCATGGTGGTGGAAGCATCATGGTTTGGGGCTGTTTTTCTTCAGCTGGAACCGGGGCCTTAATCAGGGTGGAGGGAATTATGAACAGTTCCAAATACCAGGCAATTTTGGCACAAAACCTTCAGGCGTCCGTTAGAAAGCTGAAGATGAAGAGGAAGTTCACCTTTCAGCACGTTCATCTTCCAGAAGAAGATTAACGTTTTGGAATGGCCCAGTCAGAGCCCAGACCTGAATCCAACATCTGTGGGGTGATCTGAAGAGGACTGTGCACAGGAGATGTCCTCGCAATCTGACAGATTTGGAGCGCTTTTGCAAAGAAGAGTGGGCAAATATTGCCACGTCAAGATATGCCATGCTAATAGATTCCTACCCAAAAAGACTGAGTGCTGTAATAAAATCAAAAGGTGCTTCAACAAAGTATTAGTTTAAGGGTATGCACACTTATGCAACCAGGTTATTATGAGTTTTTTATTTTTCCCCCTCAAAGATTTCAGTTTGTTTTTCAATTGAATTGTTCACATTATAGGTAACATTAAAGGTGGAAAAAGTTCTGACATGATTTCTTTGTCTCATTCTTTTACATCACAAGAACCTGGCATTTTAACAGGGGTGTGTAGACTTTATATCCACTTTATATAGCCCCTTTAAACCATACAGCAGGTCATAGAATTATTGTGTCAAAACTATTATAGAATTATTATGTCAAAAGAATTATATGTGTCAAAACTAGTTCAAAACTTATCAAAAATAATTTTGCTTCATTAATATAAAAATAATAGAACGTTGTCAGAGAGGGCAAACAAAACATACGGCAACTTAAACCTGGAATTGATAGCAGTGAAACTGCCATGTTCATGTTCATATTACATTTTTTTTTCAGTCTGATATCATTGGACACGCAAAGAAGCAGAGCATCATCTTTATTTCTATAAATATGCAGGAAACTCTGTATAAAACACAAATGAAAAACAACAACAAATACACCCGTGCAGTTGCCAATTCACCTCATTCAGATTCCAGCTTTAACAACATACAACAGCATGAGAAACACACACAAATGTGAGGATTCCCAACAGGTTTATGGCGCCATCATACCAGCAGACAAAGGCAATCTCAATCACTCTTCCAACTACTGAAATCCTTCATATAATCACCAACACGACCTGGGCCAAATTGGATGCCAGTCTTATCGCTATCCTGTGTAAACAAAAAAAAGGTCTTGTTTGGTTTGTAGTCTGTAACCGCCCCCGTCTGTCACTAGCCCATGAGAAATGTGAGATGTCCCAAAATGAGGCAACACTGATCCACTGCCAGGGTCACTTTGTTCTCCAATGTCTTCCCCAGGCCAGGTCAGACACTTACTGAACTCCACCGCCCAGCAGGCTTTGTGGTCAGGGTACAATGCAGGTGGCCTTGCGGAGTGCCAGGTAACCAGTAACAGTGTCGGTGGGGAGCAGACGCAAGTAGGAGAATTCCTCAGATGACGTGAACCTCAGCTTAGTCTGCGGGTCCGTATAGTTTGCCTGAAACATAGAAACATGTCATATTGTAGATTAAGTGAAATTACAATAAGAAGTATATAGTGTGTGGGTGTGTGTGTGTGTAGATCACCTGACGCATACAAACAGAAAAAAGCTTTTATGAGGTTATTAAGCGCAAGTGGAGAGCATCCTGTCTGAGTGTGATGAGAACATTCATGTGACAGTGTGTCAGGTACTCACAGGGAGCCCAGAGATGTCTGAGTATTTCTTGGCCGGCTTCAGAGAGGGAGGGGCATCAATGCTGTAGTCTGTGAACACAGCAGGGTCAAAGGTGAAATCCTAGCACGGAAATAAGCCTTGGGTCATGGTGCAGAACATTAATAGCTACACAGCCTGCTGTTAATATCCAAAAGACAGCCACACATTTTCAGTGTAAACCACATTCAATCAAAAACACAAAGTCAGACGCATATAATCACTCACAGTTAGGGTCATTGACCTTCCAGGGAAGAGTCCGTTCCACTGCAAGGATCTGTTTCAGGTTTTTCCAGGTCCGGTTCTTTTTTCCAGCCGCTGCACCCCCTATCCCTGAATGCTGTAGAGAAAAGAGGAGAGATGGGACCTGGGAGTGAGACTAGAACGCCCAAAGTGTAATGTAAAACCAAGTGAGGCAAAGACGCAAAATGTTCTTATAAACCAGTTTTTTTCAGAAGTGCCCCCACCCCAATCTCCTCACCCCACTCACCACAAACATGGGGTCTTTGAAGGGCATGGGTTTGGCTGCATGGTCCACGGTGGCTGGACCTACACCGTCAGACACTCCCACTGCTTTACCCTCCAACACCGACTCCAACACACAAACCTACAAGTCCACACCAGGGGTGCAATCAAAAGGATGCAACGGTTTTGGAAGTTCAAATAGAACTACGCCATGAACAACAAACACGAGTCTTTGACATTTAAGGAATCACACAGAACATCTTCAATGTTTGGCAAATAAACAAGGCTGAGGGAACAGCCATTTATAGAAAAAATGTTGCATTGGTCCCATTATTGCATCTCTGGGCACAAGCAGAGTGCCATAGAGGTCCTCTTCTTATTCTACTTGTAAACAAACTGCCATCTGAAGTACATCAATCCAACATTGGCAATTTACTGTCACCTGCAGTTGTGGAATGTTACTCATAAATATAATTAGTTCACAGAACCCTCCTCATGACCTTGTGATCCTTCTTCAAACTATACCATAACGTTCCTAACTAAATGCTATTTCAAGATGATCCATATTCACTAGATGGAGTTGGGCTCTCCATTTTGAGTTGGGCTCAAAATGATGGAGTTGGGCTCTCGATGGAGTTGGGCTCTCGATATTTTCCTCTTGCATAGAGTGGTCCAGCCGCAGCCACTGGTCCGTGCGTACAGCTGCAGTGTGGCTTTGTATGCGACCTATTGCTCTTTCAGTAAAACAAACTTTTCTCATACTCTACCATTAACCACATTCCTGTCCAATGAATTTTAAAAATTCCTAGAAAAAATATGTATCTTAGAAAAATAAATTTTCATAGCAGGTTGGTTTATCTGGCATGAAACAGCCCCATACATATCCCATGAAGTCTTCTACACAGGCTAAACCATATATCAACCTGTATGCAGGAAGTGTAGGCAACACTACAATCCATTCTACAACCCTGTTTCCAAAAAAAGTTGGGACACTGTGTAAAATGTAAAGGAAAACAAAATGCAATGAATTTGCAAATCATTTAAACCCTATATTCGATAGAAAATAGTACAAAGACAACACATAAAATCTTGAAACTGAGAAATGTTATTGTTTCTTACAAACATATGCTCACTTTGAATTTGATGTCAGCAACACATTTAAAAAAAGCTGGGACAGTGGCAACAAAAGACTGGAAAAGATGTGTTATGCAAAACAAAATTCTGGTGGAACATGTCACAACTAATTAGGTTAATTGGTAACAGGTCAGTAACATGATTGGGTATAAAAAAAGCATCCCAGAGAGGAGGCAAATAGTGTAACTATTTAAGAATAACATTACTCAACATAAAATTGCGAAGTGTTTGGGGATCCCATCATCTACAGTACATAATATCATTAAAAGATTCAGAGAATCTAGAGAAATCTCTGTACGCAAGGGACAAGGCTGAAAAAACCAATATTGGATGGCCGTGATCTTCAAACACTCAAGCGTCACTGCATTAAAAACAGATAAATCTGTAGTGGACATTACTGCATGGGCTCAGGAACATTTCTGAAGACCATTGTCTGTGAACACAGTACGTCGCTGCATCCACAAATGCAAGTTAAAACTACCATGCAAAGAAGAAACCATATATAAACAAGATCCAGAAATGCTGCCGCCTTCTCTGGGCCAGAGTTCATTCAAGATGGACTGAGGCAAAGTGGAAAACTGTCCTGTGGTCTGACTAATGAAAATTTGATGTTATTTTTGAGAATCTTGGACGCCGTGTCCTCCGGACTAAAGAGGAGAGGGACCATCCGGCTTGTTATCAGCACACAATTCAAAAGATAGCATCCATGATGGTATGGGGGTGAATTTGTGCACACGGCATGGGTGACTTGCACATCTGTGAAGGTACCATTATGCTGAACAATATATACAGGTTTTGGAGCTGCCATCCAGACGACATCTATTTCAGGGAAGGCCTTGCTTATTTCAGCAAGTCTATGCCAAACCACATTCTGCACGTCACAACAGCATGGCTCTGTAGTAAAAGAGTCCGGGTGCTAAACAGGCCTGCCTGCAATCCAGACCTGTCACCTATTGAAAACATTGGGAGTATTATGAAACGGAAAATATGACAAAGGAGACCGCTAACTGTTGAGCAGCTGCAATCCTATATCATGCAAGAATGGGAAAACATTTCACTTTCAAAACTACAGCAATTGTTCTTCTCAGTTCCCAAACGCTTTCAGGGTATTGTTAAAAGAAGAGGTGATGCAACACAGTGGTAAACATGCCTCTGTCCCAACGTTTTTGAAACGTGTTGTTGTCATCAAATTCAAAATGAGCATGTATTTTCCCAAAAACTATAACATTTCTCAGTTTCAACATTTGATATGTTGTCTTTGTACAATTTTCAATTAAATATAAATAAATGATAAAATATTTGCACATAATTGCATTCTGTTTTTATCTGCATTTTATGCAGCATCCCAACTTTTTGGAAATGGGGTTGTAAGATTCAGAAATCCACTGTCCCATCATTCAAAATGGATTTATCCAAGAGTTCAAAGACAATATCCAAAGTAGGTTTCTGTAATTAGTTTTCTTCAGGTATTTCATAACATTCTTAGACACATTTTATATTGCATTGTTGTCAACTATGCAGATGCCTGCGTCAATATCTGGGCCTTCCCAGGACTTGTCGTGCGTTTTTTCCACTTAGACTTTGCGTGGGTAATGGCAATAAGTATGATGTACATCTGATATGTCCCCCAGTTAAGTTCCATATTTTGGTAACTAAGGGAACTTTTTGGACATAACGCTATTCTGAATGGCTCTATTCTGAGCAGTGGAACCAATCACCTGCATGTGTCATTATAATGTAATAATTTGTCTGTAACAAAACAGTTTTTGTTTTGTTAATTGGCACTCCAAGCCTGCCCAGACTAGCTCTCGCTAAAATCCCAATGGGGTTGAGTTAACTTGTGTGTGAATATAGCTAGTGTATTATATATGGCTGGCCTGGAACAACCTACCCTACCCTACATTAGTTACCGTACCTGTGTTTGTTGTGTCGGGTTTGCGGTGGGTAGGAATTTCTTTTTCTTGTTGTTGTTCCCACTGGCCGGTACATGAAGCGAAGTGGCTGGGCTGGCAGGTCGCTTCTTACCGCGGATAGCGGCCGGGCTAGATGCCACCACCAAAGTCTGTGTTTTACCGGCTGGCGAGGCTGAAACCATCACCGCAGCTGCTATACAACGGTTACGAGTCGGAGAAGCCATTTATTTGAAAACGAATTACGCAACAAACAAAATGCACTTAAACTACCATAGTCCATTCTATTCTCGTCGCAAGTAATTATTAACCTTCTATCAAATATTCCCTTCCGGGTCAAATATATTTCCAGAGGGCCTTTTTCAAAATACAGGTCCTCATTGTTTAGGTCTACTATTTTTTGTTTTCACGAACCCTACACCACCATATCAACTCAGTGACCCGGACAGATGAAACGTAGATAAAATTAGTGATGTTATGTTTGAAACCAAAGCTTCGGAGATTGCAACGACCTCTCTGTAAAGTTAATTCAAGCTGATTTTAGTGTCGCTTAAATATCCAGACTCATCCATGACGTCCGAATGTTCATTTCGTTACCACATTGGTGTGGTACTGCCCCGTACCACACCAATGTTTTCCCTATTTGTTTCAATCTTGGAATGTCTAAAAATGATCAGAAATTATTTATAATTATGCTCCAACGAAGCACATATTACAGCACTTTCTCCGCACTATACCGTGTTGGTGTGAGACGTAATCTGTAACAATTTGACTGCTGTTAATTATTGTGACCAGCAGGTGTCACTAGTCTACAATGTGTTAATCAAAGCCTGGTTTGATGAACCTATTTTTGACCCAACTGTCTGGAAAGCTTCTATGTGTGACCCGGACGGGGGTCTCTAGAACAAGGGTGTGCCTAGTCTCGCGAGGCCACACCTTCAATCTCGTCTGGCCTCCTTGGACATTCTAGGCTTGGTTTACCTGCCTAGTCCCCAACTAGGCAGGTAGATAATGTGTGTGCATTCACTTTTATTTGAATCCATTACTCAGGATAGCAGTTCAAGCACTGTTACAAGCAGTTTTATTCACTAAAACTAAGAAGATAGCTAATAATCAGCTTTTTTGATGTGTAATACAAAACATCACAGTAACTACAACTGCGTTTCCAAAAAAGTTGGGACGCTGCATAAAATGCAAATAAAAACAGAATGCAATGATGTGCAAACATTTATCCCTATATTTAATTAAAAACTGTACAAAGACAACATATCAAATTTTGAAACTGAGAAATGTTATTGTTTTTGGAAAAATACATGGCCATTTTGAATTTGATGCCAGGAACACGATTAAAACAAGTTGGGACAGGGGCATGTTTACCACTGTGTTGCATCACTTCTTCTTTTAACAATACTCTGTAACCGTTTTGGAACTGAGGAGACCAATTGCTGTAGTTTTGAAAGTGAAATGTTTTCCCATTCTTACTTGACATAGGATTTCAGCTGCTCAACAGTTTGGGGTCTCCTTTGTCGTATTTTTCCATTTCATAATGCGCCAAATGTTTTCAGTGGCTAACAGGTCTGGAGGCAGTGCCAGCCCTAGCCTTTCGGGGGGCCCTAAGCAAAATTAGATTTGGGGGCCCCCTCTCCCCTAGTGGCCCAGGGCTCACTAGGAGTCCATGCCCCTTGGCGGTCTGGGGCCCTAAACAGCCGCTTATGCCTAGGGCCAGCCCTGTCTGGAGGAATCCTTTTTGTTAAGGACATTATTAATGAAGACAGAAAAAATATATCCTATAAACAACTCTTACAGGTAAATGGAAAGACATGCTCGATGCAAAAATACAATCAAATAATTGCAGCCTTGCCACAAAAATGGAGAAAAAACTATTAAAAGTAGAATACAATAAATTACCCAGCCATCTATTAAAAATTATGCTTGGATAAATGGGATTAATATCAACTGTAAAATGTATCTGTACCAACTGAATATAAAAAGCCTGACCAATACACCTTATAAAATTCAACATTTTTGGGAAGATATGTATGATATTCCACTTCCTGACTTCTGGACTGCAGGCAGGCCAGTTTAGCTCCCAGATTCTTTTACTATTGAGCCATGCTGTTGTGATACATGCAGAATGTGATTTGGCATTGTAGGACCAGAGAAATTTGAAGAACTTGGGCAGAGGTGTCAGGATTCCATTCTCCCCAACTGTACCATACACGCCGATTGTCATCTTTGGTCAAAAAATTACAAGGCCAAAATCAAGCAAGCAAAAAAATATACACTACCTAGAAACCCAAGGCAGGAACAAGGAAGCCGTCACAGTGTACTGTGTGAGGAAGCGCACTGGGGTAGCCTCATAAAAGTCTGTGGAAGTCATACAGTGCATCTCCTGCTTTAGCCGGTACCTGTGTGACGTCTGGCTCGGGCAGCAGCTCCTCCAATCTCGAGAGAAACTCGCAGATGGGTATCTGCAGTGCTGTGTCATACAGAGGGCCATAGTGATCCGGAAACAACTCTGATGTAGGACACACAACAACCGTCTCCTTGAACATTTTATGGCAAATATTTAGGACTATCAAAAGTCATGAAAAACAGATGTACGTTACACTGTAGCTATTGAATTAAACCCAGTATTTCAGAGAAAACACAAAAAAACAGTCATGTATGAGTGGAGAAGGGACGTTTCTCACCTGAAAGAAGCAGTCTTTCCCAGAATTTTTTTTAGCAGGGTTTGGACCCACTCCACACAGTTAAAATCCACTGATTGGCTGCGAGAAACGGTATTACCAGAAAACATTGCATTACTGGCCTGTATGTGAAAGAAAACGGAAGGAAGTCAGCGTCAACACATCTATTGAAAATCATCCATGTTCTTGACAACACTGGAGTTTTGGCCGAAATAAAAAAAACATAGGGTTTGTGTCAACATATCACAGAGTAAAGCTATGTATTTTATGTACTGGCAGCTGGTTTTGGGTAAGCCAGTCACAAAATTAATCTGAATATGGATGACAATAAATATGAAACAAGTAATACCCAGTTCAAAATTTTGAGAAAAGATATGTGTCTTGGTCTTTTAAATATTTAGCCCAATCTAGCAGATAGCCATCAGCCTTGGACACGGCAAAATGACTATACAAGAATGAATGAATGAATGTTGTTGAGATGTTAGAGTCTCCTCTCTTACTTAAAGAAAAGTTTAAATCAATGATTCCCAACAAAATGTACTGATCTTAAGGAATTTTTACAAAACAATGAATATTTGTTGCCTAAGAGCAACTTGGACAGAATCTTATTCAAAATTACTCACAGCTGTATTGCCTGCACCCAGTAATAACTCTGGGGTATGAAGACACATAGACAACATTTCTAAGAAAATAGGAAGGTCTAAGCGGGAAAAATATTAAATTGAATCCCAGACAAAATAGCAAAATGTTGGGTGTATCGACCAGATGAAGATTTATAATGTAAAGTTGGTAAAACACACGTCTGATTTATCCTTTAGCTGCTCAAGAGACAAAAAATCCACAGTTAGTTATTATGGGATTATTTGTGTGTGGTTATACTTGTTTCTATAGTGATCTGAGTCTGGTAGGGTACAGTATCATAATAAGGCTTAAGGCCATGTCTTAATCCAGCAACTGTAGGCTACAATATGAAGAAGAAAATGTAGTTCTTCAAATGTTTTCCAGTTTCACTGACTGACTGTCAATGTTGGGCTGCAGCTGAGTCACTGGCAATGTTAAAAGCCTCTCTCTCATAGGCTATTACTTTGTACCTAGAATAGGAAGGCTGCTTTTTGCTCAACAGGCCTGTTTGAAATTGTTTCCCATAACTGTATTTCAAACAATGAAACAGTCCTGGTTAGGCTTTATACTTTTCAATGACAGATTTGCTTCCCCATTAGCAGATTGGCGGCTATGAATCTGTGAGAAAATAAATTCAGTAAGAGGTGCATGCACTCTCTCACCACAACAAGAGCCATGCTTAGTCTCAATGCTAACAATGTATTGTGGGAACCAGGGTGGCCTAACTGAAACTGAAGCATAAAACAACTAGGAGCAGAGCAGGAGTGTTACAGGTTCCTCCATTCATTTTATTTATTGATGCTTTTTCAGGCATGGTAACAGTTTATTAGACTGGAAAGTGGAGAGTTTTTTCCTGATCACAGTGGGGCAGATTCAAAGCCATGGCGCAGCATTATGACTGACCACTGATTTCTCCACTCAATAACCAATGACATATCTCGTTTTTTCTATATTAACTGTGCGTAATCCGTCTTTATCATCTGGGGTTAGGGATCAACCATCTCTTTATATTTCAATGTTTGTATGATTTTTTTTTCCTGCAGTTTTCTCCTCTGTCAATTTTGTAATATAGAATTCACGATTATGGCCTGGCCCCATCACAAAAACACCACAGTCAGTGGAAGAGAGTCAAAGATCGAGATGTGGGTCCCCAAATGAACATCTCCCCAAGCCGTTCTGTTCCTTATAACTCTGCTTTCTCAACCAGGATATTTTTTCCCTCATGGATGTTGATACCATATTCTTCACAGAGACACTAAAATGTAATAATGTTCAGATAAGCTCTTTCTATGGAGGTAACTCATCCATAATCATCTGT
>JACXGI010021116.1:0-10515 GCA_016801175.1 Esox masquinongy | reverse complement strand
GTGTACCGACTCTCTGCCCGTCCCTGACCACTCTGCCTATCGCTCGTCTGCCCCTTCGCCGCCGTTACGTTAAACGCCTTACCTCCCGTCCCCGTCCACTCTACCTGCCCTTTTCCCACTTGCTCCCAGTCCGCGATTGGATCCTCACCCGTGCCCCTGACACTATATTTGTACAGCCTCAGAATCAGACTGGTATGACTGTGATGATGTCCAAATATTGAACACCTGGAGTACAATAATGATGCCCAGTGCTAAGTTAACCTGTTGAGAAACCTGTGGTGGCTTTGTTCTGTCTCCACAGACTGATCGAGTTGGAACTACACGGACTTCTAGAATGTAAAAAACCATGGTCCAGCATGAATGAAATCAGTCAGGTTTTCTGTGGCCAGAAAACAGATGTTTACAGTAAGCTTTTTAAAACCTTTATCCAAACTTGATTGAAGTGGCGGTTCCTAGGTTCTAATAAGCAACTACAAAATATCAGGGTAGTTCCATACGCCTTTCCATAGAGGAGAGTTGTTTCAGTTCAATTACATTTATTACTCACAAGTTATATGGTGATGAATCACAAAGAAGGTAAAACAAACAATGAGGTTTAAACAGTAAAATAAACAATGGAAGAAACTGTAGAAAACGATCTTATCAAGGCATCTTCCATCAGGCCTGTCAAAACTGTCCTTAACGAGTCTACCTATAAAACCCTTATATGCAATTCTAAAATACCAATTACACAGTCAGCAGATGGCACCATATAATTAAAAATATAACTCTGGAAAAAATTAAGAGACCACACCTAATTTTTCTTTAATCAGCATCTCTACATGTATGGCAGCCATTCCATTCCAGTGTCTGTTAAATTCCAACACCGGCACTCCTCGTTTTACTTAATGAGGTACTGATTTGGTGATTTCCTGAACCAAATCTAATTTAATGAGGAAAAGTATATCACTATCCTCTTGCAATAGGACCAGCTGGATGGCAAAAACAGTGCAAGTAGTACCTCAAAGGTATAAAAAAATAACTATTCAGCATGACAAAAGAGTTGAAAAGAAAAGCTTTGAGTGAGGAAAAGAAGGTTTCAATTCTGGCTTTAATGGCAGTGGGATACAGTGAACGTCAGGTTGCATCCATCCTGAAAATTTCAAAGACGGCGGTTCATAAGAACAAGGTCAAGCAACAGACATTGGGGACAACAAAGCTACAGACTGGCAGAGGGTGCAAACGACTGTCCACTGACCAAGATGACCGTCAACTCATTCAAATGTCACTCAACAACCGTAGGATGACATCAAGTGACCTACAAAAAGAATGGCAAACAGTAGCTGGGGTGAAGTGCACGGCGAGGACGGTTTGAAACAGGCTCCTACGGGCAGGGCTGAAGTCGTGCAAAGCTAGAAAAAAGTCCTTCATCAATGAGAAGAAAAGAAGAGCCAGACTGAAGTCCATAAAGATTGGACCATAGAGGAATGGAGTAAGGGCATCTTCTCTGATGAGTCAAATTTTCAACTTTGCCCAACACCTGGTCGTCTAATGGTTAGATGGAGACCTGGAGAGGCCTACAAGCCACAGTGGGGGTATTTCAGAAAGCAGGGTTAGCATATGAGTTGAAACCACAACTCTGGGTTGACTGACTCTGAGCTGACGGTTTCAGAACAGATGGTAACAATTAGTTCAGTCAACTCTGAGTTAAGTTAACCCTGAGTAAAGCACGTGCACGAGGAGATAAAAAGCCCTCATCAATGGAACGCAGATTCATCAATGGAACGTGATTCATCATGGCAACAGGAGAAAAAGGTCTCGGACCCCATATTCTCCCCAGTGGAGTTAGATATATTAATGAATGCACATGCAGAATATGAGTATATATTAAAAAAAAAAAAGCAATACAGTATCAGCAGCAAAAGAACGTGAGCTGGCATGGCAGAAAATTGTTGACTGAGACAATGCATGAGTATTAACGGAAAAAAAAGAAATCGCATCTCGAGTCTTTCACTCATTAAACATTCATATAATGTGTGCATGTGGGCGTAATATCAAGTTCAGAGTTTATTTATCAAATGCACCGAATAACACAGCGTCATTCTGAACAGTGACATTCGTGTGACATGGCACACATCTACGTAGTAAGAATTAAGAAATAAATAAAGCAAAAACATAGCAAATATATACATAAAAATGTAAACTAGCAGCAATTTTAAAGAGAGTAGGATGGGATATATGAACAATATGGGTATAAGTATTGAATATTATAAATATAATAAGATTGTAATATGCCTATGAATGGTACATACAAAATAATATTCTAATGTACATTTAATGTATATTAGAAAGACATGTTCTGTAGAAAGACATCAGAGCATTTGGAATGTTCGTGTGTGATCAGTATGATCATAGATCAGTGTTGCTGGTTGAGGAGCCTTATGGCCTGAGGGAAAAAAACTGTGAGTCTGGAAGTGTGTGCCCCGATGCTCCGGTAGTGTCTACCAGACGGCTGTAGCAGTGTGAACAGACCAAAGCCTGGGTGGCTGTAGTCTTTGATGTTCCGTGCTTTCCTAAGGCATCGTGTATGGTAGATGCCTTGCATGGAGGGGAAATGGCAGCTGATGACGCGCTCCGCAGACTTCACCACCCACTGGAGGGACTTGCAATCCGAGCGGCTGCCGTACCAGGCAGTAATGCAGCCTGAGAGGATGCTCTCAATGGTGCACCTGTAGAAGTTGGTGAGAGTTTTTACAGATATCCCCAACTTCTTGAGTCTCCTCAGGAAGTATAGTTGCTTTTGGGCAGTTTTCACTCAGTTTTCACTTCAAGTCTCAAAGCTTCATATTAAATAAACTGATTACTGCTTAGACTGATACCTGCAATTCTGTGGAATGTTTTTTTTGATGAATCTTGTGTGTCTGCGACTTAGGAACACTACTAAAGTGTACAGAAAACGTTTCAGTGCAAGAGTCACATCTCTGACAGCCCGACAGAGACGGTTGTCTTATGCTCAGCGTCACCGATGTTATACAGAAAACTCCAACACAAAGAATTTGTTCCAAACTGAGAGCATGTCCACGATGTATCATAGGAGCGATATGAGGGCTGAGAATATTTTTCAGATAAATGATTGATTGTGCAGAAAAACTGTAATTCTCAAACAGATAATCATTAGGGAATGATAAAACATCCAAACGGGGTCTGATCACTGTCTTCAGACGGAGATTTCTGTAGAGTATTTGTGCTTCTACTGGCTCTTCGAGAAAAAGACACGCCTTGTCTGACCCATTCAGATGGCAGGTTTCAGTGACAGAGTAGGACAAACTCAGGGTTAGTTGGATAAAACCTGCTAGCAAGCTGGTTAGCTTCACGGAGTATGTTGCCGTAGTAACTGACTCAGAAAAATGCTGAACTGGCTCTTTGAAACCGTAAACCCAGAGTTTCCATCAACTCTGAGTCAACTAACTCTAGGTTTTCACTAAACCTGCTTTCTGAAATACCCCCAGTGTCTCGCACCCACTGTGAAATTTGGTGGAGGATCGGCGATGATCTGGGGATGCTTCAGCAGGCTGGAATCGGGCAGTTTTGTCTTTGTGAAGGACGCATGAATCAAGCCAAGTACAAGGTTATCCTGGAAGAACACCTGCTTCCTTCTGCTCTGACAATGTTCCCCAACTCTGAGAATTGGTTTTTCCAGCAGGACAATGCTCCATGCCACACAGCCAGGTCAATCAAGGTGTGGATGGAGGACCACCAGATCAAGACCCTGTCATTGCCAGCTCAATCTCCAGACCTGAACCTTATTGAAAACCTCTGGAATTTGATCAAGAGGAAGATGGATGGTCACAAGCCATCAAACAAAGATGAGCTACTTGAATTTTTGTGCCAGGAGTGGCATAAAGTCACCCAACAGCAATGTGACAGACTGGTGGAGAGCATGCCAAGATGCATGAAAGCTGTGATTAAAAATCAGGGTTATTCCACCAAATATTGGTTTCTGAACTCTTCCTAAGTTAAAACATTAGTATTTTGTTGTTGAAAAATGAATATGAATTTGTTTTCTTTGCATTATTTGAGGTCTGAAAACAGACCTCAAATTTGGAATTTGGGAGTAATGTTGTCAGTAGTTTATAGAATAAAACAAAACTGTTCACATACCTATGAATAGTAAAACCAGAGAAACTGATAATTTTACAGTGGTCTTTTATTTTTTTCCAGAGCTGTATATACATACAAGGTAGTTTCCATACATTCCAATACCATATAAGCATTTTCTACACAGAAGTCCAATACATCATCCTTTTTTTACAATCATGGTTTCTTGTTTTCTCTTAGGGTATGTTGAAAAGCACTGGAAAGAGGACACCTTTTTTGGATACCAGTATCTTAACGGTATCAATCCAATGATGATTCGTCGTTGCTCCAAGCTTCCAAACAACTTTAACATCACAGAAACCATGGTGAAGGCTTCTCTCCAGGAACAAGTCAGCCTGGCAGAGGAGATACAGGTTAGTCAAACTGGAAACTTTGAAACAAATGGTCAGCTCTCCCAGCAGAAGCAAGGCAATAACTTGATGTCAGTTTTTTTGTGCTTCTTTTCCTATTTGAAACAGAATGGCAACATATTCCTAGTTGATTACAAGAACCTGGATGGAGTGACTGCAAACATGATCAATGGGAAACAGCAGTACCTAACCGCGCCTCTCGTGCTGCTCCACAAGGCCACTGATGACACCTTGAAGCCCATTGCCATACAAGTAACACTGACCTTAATATAATCTACCTCCTAATTTAATCAACATTATATAATTAATCAATAAGGCCAGAGGGTGTTAAAATACCATGACTAATAGTTAAGCTGCACTGCTGTTGTGTTGCCTTGAATAAGAGTTATTTGGCAGAGTGGCAAGGCAATAGATATGAGGGCAAGACTCTGTGACACAGTGGAGAGTGGTGACACGCCATGAAGCTTGACTAGTTAAGAAAAAGGTTGTTCTGCTGTGAATATTTTGAAAAAAAATGTTTTTACTGAATTTTATTTTTTCCAGTAATGTAACAAGCAATTTTGATGATTGGCTAAAATTTGTGTAATACCAGACATTATACACTGGTTATTTCAAGCCTTAACTGCAGTTTGGCTGAAAGCCTTGTACAGTTAGGTCTGGAAATAATTGGACCCTGACACAGGTTTTGTTATTTTGGCTGTTTACCAAAATATATTCAGGTTACACTTAAATAATGAATATGGGCTTGAAGTGCAGTCTCTCGGCATTAATTTGAGGGTATTCACACCCAAATTGGAGAAAGGGTTTAGGAATTACAGAAAGGGTTTAGGAATTGCAAAAAAATAAATCCACCAGAGAGATAGCAGGAACACTAGGAGTGGCCAAATCAACAGTTTGGTACATTCTGAGAAAAAACTGCACTGGTGAGCTCTGCAACACAAAAAGGCCTGGATGTCCACAGAAGACAACAGTGGTGGATGATCGTGGGATCCTTTCCATGGTAAAGAAAAACCCCTTCACAACATCCAGCCAAGTGAGGAACACTCTCTAAGAGGTAGGCATATCATTATCCAAGTCTACCATGAAGAGAAGACTTAATACAGAGGGTTCACCACAAGGTTCAAACTATTCATAAGCCTCAAGAATAGAAATGCCAGATTTGACTTTGCCAAAAAACATCTAAAAAAGCCAGCCCAGTTCTGGAATAACTTTGGACAGATGAAACTAAGATCAGCCTGTACCAGCATGGTGGGAAGAAAAAAGTATGGCGAAGGCTTGGAACAAAGCATACCACATCATCTGTAAAACACGGTGGAGGCAGTGTGATGGCATGGCCATGCATGGCTTCCAATGCTACTGGGTCATTAAAATGTATTGATGATTTGACAGAAGACAGAAGCAGCCAGATGAATTCTGAAGTGTGTAGGGATATATTGTCTGCTCAGATTCAGCCAAATTCAGCAAAGTTGATTGGACGGCGCTTCACTTTACAGATGGACAATGACCCAAAACATACTGCGAAAGCAACGCAGGAGTTTTTTAAGGCAAAGAAGGGGAATATTCTGCAATGGCCGAGTCAATCACTTGATCTCAACCCGATTAAGCAAGCATTTCACTTTCTGAAGACAAAACTGAAAGATCCACAAACAAACAACAACTGAAGACAGCTGCAGTAAAGGCCTGGCAAAGCATCACAAAGGAGGAAACCCAGCGTTTGGTGATGTCCATACGTTCCAGACTTCAAGCAGTCATTGCCTGCAAAGGATTCTCGACAAATAATTAAAAATGAACATTTAACTTATGATTGTGTTAATTTGTCCAATTACATTTAGCCCCTGAAATAAGGGGACTGTGTATGAAAATGGTTGCAATCCCTAAATGTTTCATACAATATTTTTGTTTAACCTCATGAATTAAAGCTGACAGTCTACACTTCAATTGCATCTCGGTTGTTTAATTTCAAATGCATTGTAGTGGCGTACAGAGCCAAAATTATGAAAATTGTGTCAGTGTCCAAATATGTCCGGACCTAACTGTATATTAGAATGGATACCAGGGATGTCACAAATATATCTTTTCTAATTACATATGTTTCCAGTTTAAAATAGCAAAAATGTCCATCAGGGGTTTGTGGTATACGGCCAAAATACAATGGCTAACGGCTGTATCCCTCTTACATTTTATATACCGCACCCCAAGGCTCTGCCAATAGCCACCTAAAGCTGTAACAGCATACTGTGACTTCCCTGTCCATCCCTGCTGTAGCTGAAGCAGACACCTGGAGATGACAACCCCATCTTCCTTCCCACTGACTCTGAGTATGACTGGCTCCTGGCCAAGATATTTGTGCGAGCTGCAGACTTTGCTGAACACGAGCTCAACTTTCACCTGCTGCGCACTCACCTGCTGTCTGAGGTCTTTGCCATGGCAACTCTTCGCAACTTTCCCATGGTGCATCCCCTGTACAAGGTAACTATCTCCCTGCAGGCCTTACGGTATATCAACATCCTTTTCTAAAACCTTTTTAGTAACAGTGTCGATCAAAACTTTTCAGAATTTCTTTTTTTCTCCACTTGATTTTAGGCCAAAAGAAACCATAATCAATAATACAGTTATTATAAAAAATAACACTAAAAATAGAAACAATCAGGATGTATGTTTAATAAAGGTCAAGGCCATGCTCACGTGCCTTAATTAATTCCATTTAATTTTAGTTTGCTGTTTATAGAAATAGAGTACTTTCAGGGCGAGGAACCATCTACATAACAGGATGCGGAAAAAAGTGAAACCTATAAATAATGTGTATGTGATGGTGTCATATACTTGAGGGCTTGGAATCTTTATTAGAATATTCTTGGTATCATATAGAATTAAACAGGAAATCAGAGAATCCTCCCTCTGGAATTCCTGAAATATTGAGAGAATTACCATAATTTTGCTACCCTATTTGGATGTTCTTCATGCTTATGCCCTGTCCTGCCAGCTCCTGATGCCCCACTTCCGCTACACACTGCAGATTGACACGTTGGCTAGATCACGGCTGATATCGGAGCATGGGGTCTTCAGTGAGGTAGATATTATGGAGCAGTAGAAATGGTAACGTATAATGTGCGTTTCATGTTCAGCTGTATGATTTTAACTTTGTCTGCAGTTTGCAGCTGTGGGTGGTCCAGGGATGATGATGTACCTGAAGAAAGTGGTGGCCTCATTGACTTACAGCTCCCTCTGTATGCCGGAGGACATCGCTGCACGCGGGCTGGAGTCACTTCCCAACTTCTACTACAGGGATGACGGACTCAAGCTGTGGAACATCATCCAAAAGTATGAGAGTTTGACTACACCAAAAAAGAAAAAGATAGACTATATGCCTCAGATGGATTAAAAGTATAGCAAATTTTCTAGAGAATTCCTGTAACTTTTCCCAAAATCCTACTTTGCTAGAAAACCTTGGAGGACTGTATTTTCTTACTCCCTCCAGATTCCAAAACTGTGAATTTAGTAAAGAAAGGAATATGGATTCCCTTTGTGAATGTGATGATAGTGCCCAACAATTTTTTGTGTCAGATTCTATAACTGTGATGTGTTTTGATCATTTATGTTTTATATTGCCATCCAGGTATGTCCAGGGAGTGGTGGAGTACTACTACCACCAAGATTCTGACGTCATTAGAGACACAGAACTGCAGAGTTGGATTAATGAGGTCTATGTCCATGGCTTCCTGGCAGAACCCAACACAGGTTGAGATTATTTTCTATATAGAAGATAGTCATATTTGTATCTAGTCAACATTGAGAATTATTTTTGCATAGGATTAAATAAACCTCTAAATAATGCTAAAGAAGTTTGTATTTGAAGAATGTACAATGTTCAAATTTCCTTTATATAGGAATCCCTCAGTCTTTCAGTTTGGTGACCGAGTTCATTAAGTTTCTCACCATGGTGATCTTCACTGCATCTGTCCAACATTCTGCCGTCAATAATGGGCAGGTATGACATCATTTTATTTATTTGAATTCATTGTACATTTTGAAATATAGTTTTTATTACAGGCTTCCAATTACCAGAAGCCATGCCCCTTTCCTACATCTGTTCCCACTCCCCTATCAGCTCTCCTCATCTTTATCATTTGTTATATGAGCTGTCTGCTTTTCCTAGCTATACAGAAGAAAGAGAAAGCAAATCTGTTTTCTCCAGTTGGTGGAGTTTAAAAACAATTTTGGACCACAAAGCAAGGGGTTTTACAATGCAGGTCTATGAAAGAGTGTTAAATGCATTCAACATACATTTGAATGGCTTATTTGCTGTATGAGACTTATTTAATCAAATCCAAATGTAGTAATCCTTAGATTTTTAGGATTGTACTCATGTTAGTGGGGCCCATGGTATCCTGACAACTTTGAGGGAAAAAAACAACATATTGGGGTTTTCCTTGTTGACATTTGAGACGGTCTATGAATATTCAAGGTCAGCTTAGCATCTCACTGCTCTGTTAGCTAACTACCAGTTTAGTTCAGAAACAGTCCACTGAGATTAGTGAACCAAATCTACCATTCACACAGACAAATTACAATGAATTTTTATACATGATCTTCTTTAATTGATATGACCTCTTTATCTAATCCAGTTTGATTTTGACGGCTGGATGCCCAACGCCCCCATCTCCCTGCAAAAGCCCCCTCCCACCACTAAGGGGCAGTCTACTGAGAAGACCATGCTGGAATCTTTCCCTGATATCAATGCAACCGTGCATGGTTTGGCAACAGTGTACCTTCTGAGCCAGCAGTCAAGTGACTATGTGAGTATATTATATGAAGACATGGATATCTATTGACAGGCACACGGCATTAGATTATATTAGATTCAACTTTAATGTCATTGAACAAGTACCAGTACAGTACAATGAAATTTAGTTAGCATCTAACCAGAAGTGCAAATAGAAGAGGGCAGAAAATGTACAAGTATTAAGTATATGTATATTAAAAGTGGAATGTATAGATGTGCAATTAAAGCAAATGCAGTACAAGTGGCAATACTAAATGTACAATTAAGGCAAATAGAGGAGGGCAGAAAATTCACAAGTATTAAGTGTTGTATATGTTACAATTGGGATAAAACATTGTACGGGTACAAAAGGATGTGCAATCGAGGCAAATTGAAGGAGTAAGGTAGCATGTGCACCCGGGATGCAGAGATAGCAGCCATGAGGTCCCCGAGGTACTAACAACTGTAAAAATGCAAGTACGATGGCAATTCTAAATGTGCAATGATGCAAATTGAATGTGAAAGGTGCATGTGCAACTGAAATGCAGGGATAGCAGCGGTGAGGTTCCCAAGGTAGGCACATACCTGTAACAGCTGAAAACTTCAATTATCAGACTTTGCAAGGCAGTGTTTGAGTAGTACAAAGGGAGTAGTGCAACAAGGTCCCTGAGAGGCGGGGGGGGGGGTATGGTTAGTGATGGGTCACAGAGTTCAGAAGGGTTACAGTAGATGGAAATAAATTATTCCTGAGCCTTCTGGTGCGGGAACGAAGAGACCTGTACTGAGGTGTTGAGGGTCCAGGAGAGGTCCTCGGAGATGTGGACACCCAGGAATTTGAAGCTGGACACACGCTCCACCGCAGTGCCATCGATAGCATGTAGCACACTGTAGCTTTTCATCTAAAATGCATTATTTTTTCCCTGTGGAGAATGTCAGCCCAGTTCCATTTCGTTCCATACTATCCCTCTGCCTGGGCAATGGGCTTCCTCTCCGTGTGAGGTGTGGAAATGATACCCTGATGCTTCACATACAGGTGCTGGTCATATAATTAGAATATCATCAAAAATTTGATTTATTTCAGTAATTCCATTCAAAAAGTGAAACCTGTATAATGTATACATTCATTCCACACAGACTGATATATTTCAAATGTTTATTCCTTTTAATTTTGATGATTATAACTGACAACTAATGAAAACCCCAAATTCAGTATCTCAGAAAATTAGAATATTGTGAAAAGGTTCAATATTGAAGACACCTGGTGCC
>JACXGI010021115.1:0-10638 GCA_016801175.1 Esox masquinongy | reverse complement strand
GCTTTGGAAATCCTTTTGTACCCTTCTCCTGACTGATATCTTTCAACAATGAGATCCCTCTGATGCTTTGGAAGCTCTCTGCGGACCATGGCTTTTGCTCTGAGATGCAACTAAGAAAATGTCAGGAAAATCCAACTAGAACAGCTGAACTTTATTTGTGATTAATCAGAGTCACTTTAAATGATGGCAGGTGTGTAATCACTTCTATTTAACATGAGTTTGAATGTGATTGGTTAATTCTGAACACAGCCACATCCCCAGTTATAAGAGGGTGTGCACACTTATGCAACCAGGTTATTGTAAGGTTTTTATTTTTTATTTTTCTCCCTCGAAGATTTCAGTTTGTTTTTCAATTGAATTGTTCACATTATAGTTCACATTAAAAGTGGAAAAGTTCTGACATGATTTATCTTTGTCTCATTCTTTTACATTACAAGAACCTGGCATTTTCACAGGGGTGTGTAGACTTTTCATATCCAATGTATATGGAACAGTTGTGTTAAAAAGTCCAGCGACGGCTGTGAAATCGTAATATCTGAGTGCAATTGGACCTGCAGGCTGTACAGTGGGGGGACCATGGCCATTTTAACACACCACTGTACAATGGATCTATTGCAAAAGAAAACAATGTATTATATAAATTACTGTTTTCTTTCAATGTTATTTTTTTTTATTTTTTTTTAAGATTTGGGTTGAAATTAATTAGTTTAACCATGGAAACTGCTAGTGGAGAATGGATTTCTAGAGAAATAATTAAACATTTAGTGGTTTTCTCCAGTGAAGTCGGTTTGGATTGAAACAAATTGTGATTTGATACAGGTGGTGGTAATAAAAAAAATTGCAAAAAAAAAAAGAAGTAAAAAGAGAGAATGTAAAAATGTGGGATTAGAAATGATGCAGGAAAGGCCATTTGATTGTTTACATTTACAATGGTTAAGTTGATCCAACCCCTAAAAATATATATGAAGTACTTTCTATGACAGACAATTACATTCGGGCATAAAACATAAATTGTGTAATGTTCAATTATGATAAAGCAAATCATAAGCGCAGCCAAAATCCTTTTTTCACTGTATTCTATTAGTACATTACAGCATTCATTCATCACACTTCAATAAACCCCACCCAGGCACACAGCTCAAGGCGCACTGCTGCGAAAGCTGTATGATGGACTAGCTGGGCGTAATCAGTCAGTCAGAGATACTTTGAGCTTATGCGGTCCTAGAAAGCCACGGGGCGCCCAGCGGCGTCGCCTGTCCTCAGTTGGGGCTGTGATCACACGACGTGAGTCCTCCGCCTCCAGACCGCCACGAAGAGATGAGGGGGGCGGGTAGGAATGAGGCCGACCAAAGCAGCTCACACTGGGCCTCCGTGTCCACGGTTTCGGCTAAGCCGTTTTTGAAACAAGGCTTTGCCAGCATTTTCAAAGCGGTGGCCCATGCCCCATAGATGCTAAGCCTTACGTTTGAGCTGGCGGGAAAGACAGGCAGTGGGTGTAAAGAAGAGGGAGGAAGAACAGAGAATATGTGGCAGAGTCAGAGTGAAACAAAGACTGAGGGAGGGATGTAGGGACGGAGAAGGTCAGGTTGTCCTCTATTTGCCCAAAAGACAGTGCAGACTCATTCCCCTTTCTCACCAGAGAGCAAAAGAGAGAATGAGAGAGAGAAAGAGAGAGAGGATAGGAGAGGACAGGGAAAAAAGAACACTGTCTCCATGTGCCATACGTGCAGTGGAAGCTGGAGGAGCACAAGACATTGATCTGCACCATACACACACACACACACACACACACACACACACACACACACACACACACACACACACACATCCCAAAGACCCCTACGGCCAAAACTCCCTGTTGTGCATAATTTGATTTAAAATCTGTGTGTTTGCATTCACTGTGCATATGGCCGGGGAAAATGAGCAACAGTCTTCCTTTCTCTTTCTGTCTTGCATGTCTCTCCCATACTGTTTCCCCCTCTGATGGGAAAAGGGAAAATGCTTTTCTCCATCTTTCAGCAAAGGGAGGAGAGAGTGACCTTCTCTGTCTCGATCTCTCTGTCACCTTTCTCAATCTGTCAAAAAAAGTCAGTTTAGCTACCCCTAATGGGGGGGATTTAGGGGGGTTGCACATTCTTTGGATTTTTTTGTGTTTATTTAATAGAGAAATTGGGGAAATACATCTCCGGAAAAAATTAAGAGACCACTGCACCTTTTTCTTTCCTTTCCAAAAAAGTCGAAAAGGAAGGTTTTGAGTGAGGAACAGAAGGGTTAAAATTAAGAGACCACTGCAAATTGAACGCTTCTGTTCCTCACTCAAAATTTTCCTTTTCAACTTTTTTGGAAAGGAAAGAAAAAGGTGCAGTGGTCTCTTAATTTTTTCCGGAGCTGTATATAGGAGAGAGTTTTTGCTAAAAGAGCAGTTGTACAGATTCAAACCCACTCTGCAGCAGTACAAGTGCACTGGAGGCAGCGGCTTATACCGCTGGACAACCTTAGGCCATGTTTTTCTATGCAAATAATTATGACCGCAGATTTATCATATCAGACCATACAAAAAAAATATAAATACAAAAATGGGTCCATTCTGTGAACGCTTAAAGGGGAATTTACTATTTAATATTGAGGATCCGAAATCTGTTTTTGAATCTAATTGCCTTATTTTTAAATCAGTCAGTTATGAGTAACTTACCTCAACTTTAAGAGCATCGTTCTGAAGCTGACGGGGCATGAGCAAAACACAAAGACTCCAGAAACACAAATATAACCTTTCACAAGCTGTACGGCTCTCTGTACCATGATGCAGGTATGCATTGTAGAAATTACAATAAAATCTATTGTAGAAATGACATTGTGTCGTTCTGAACTTTATTGTCACCACTTCACTTCATTTTTTTTACCTTGTGATTGTGCATGCACATGTCCATGTGCCTCTCAGTAGAGTGCATGTGAGGTATACGCATGCATGCACGTTAGGAGGCGCTCGGCAATGTAAACAAACTTAGTCAGTGGTCGTTTTCTACCAATTTAGTTTTTTTCTTTCGAAGTATACTGTGCTAACATTAGCAACATGTCTGACTAAAAATAAAAAGACCTTTTGCCTGACCACAGTACCCACTACACTTTTCCTAAAATGGGCAGTCAAATTTGCATTGCTGAAGACGGTGTTGGTGACATCGACTCCAAAATGCAGATGTATGCGGAGAGAAGCACTGTGCTAAAAACAGTGGTTAGGGGTTAAGGTTAGACAACAATCATATTGAAGTCTGGTAACACCCCAATTTGGTTAAGGTTAGAACAACGAAATATGAGGACACTGGCATTGGACGTGTACAAAGTGAAATTGAGTTAAGAGATGCTGTACAGTATGGCATAAAGTTAGTAGTTTGCTGGCTAATTAAGGTCATCACTAAAGAACAAAGAACCTGCTATTTGCAAAAACCTTACCTAATACCTTCCTAGCCAACCTTGCAATTGTATGCCTTGGAATAGGGTAAAAAAATCAGGTTGTTGATCTTCACTTGTGGTAGCTAGCTACATATAGAAACATAGCTATTTTACTGTGGTTTGACCAATTGTGGCTTGTTGACATATTCCCTGTTTTATTTCAATCCCATAGCCTTGATTAGGAACCTAGACCAACTATATGCTTGACTAGTATATTTAGAAGCCAACAAAACAGAACTTACTATCAGACCTGAAAGAGCATGTCCTGAAAAGATGGAAGACAATCAAGGAACTGGATTATGACCCATTTTAGATGAATTCCAAATAGTCAATGAATTCATGTAACAAATTAATTTAATATATAAAGAGAGTATTAAAATTACAGTACCAGTATCAAAGGTAAAAGTTCTCTGGAGATTCAAGATTTTTGCAAGAGCAAAGATGCAGGCAGAAGTGAGGAAAATGCAAGAGAGAGCTTCCCTGAACCCCGCTCTGGATTATATTCCTAAACTAATGGCATGGTGGTTGGTTTACTGACCTAAGGATGAAAAAACTAGTCCTGAACAATAGACCCCTTATCAATTAGGGACATCTTCCGATCTGTTCTGGGGCCATCTCATATGACAGGGTGGTGTTATCTTGAGAAGCATGCAAGCTAGGCAATAACAAGCAAAGCTTTTGTCCCTGCATTCACACCTTACAGTAACATCTGTTAACCATTAATATTCCAATGATAGACTACTAAGACAGAAATTAAGTAAATAGGTATAAATGTCTATACAAAAGAATGAATAATCGATGAATATGTCAATAAACATAGAATTTAAATTTTTCGGTTCCTTCAACAACACTGTGGGGTAGAATGACACTACAGACAACAACCCAAAAACATAGCCAGTGTCATAACACCGGAAAAGATAGACAACACAGCTAAACAGAAATTCTAATTTTGCACTTTTAGCGTTGTAACACAAATATAACAAACTTAAGGTACCAGCTCTGGTGCTGACATTCCATAAATAGTTACTACTGCCAAATCAGTGCTAACACACAAATGGTAATTTAAAAAATTAGGCCTGTTTGGATGTAATGGCCCATCTCAGGTTCATACACTTCTATAGTGATTGGGCCTAGAAAGTGGAAAAGGACTCCTGATATAAAGTGCTAGGTGTGTATCAACCTTTTTTTCTTCTGTTTTTTGTTCTTTGGTCTTTTACTAGATAAATGTTGCATTTTGTCAAGATTGAAGCTGTGTCCAATTCCTCACGTCATACACACAACTATTACTAAGACTTTTGTCTACGCAACAATGCACTGATTTTGTTAAAAACTATATTTCTCTGCCTTTAGCCCTGATAACATCTGTAACGAAGAGCACTTCGTTACTAGTGACTGACTGCTTTGGCCTGGTTAATATGGAGCAATGGGATTGGCTAACAACTGCGCATGAAGAGAACTTAACTATGCACATTAATAATGACACTTGGCATATGGGTGGCGATATTTTGCACTTTATTAGCAGGATTTGCACATTGCATGGTTCCACATTTTCTATGAAGCATTTAGTGACGCACTTTATTGACGATTGATAGCATACTTGTTGCAGTGACTGATTGTCTGCCGGCAGTGTGAGTACAATACATCAATCGTCAATAAAGTGCGTCACTAAATGATTCATAGAAAATGTGCAACCATGCAATGTGCAAAATGTTCCGTGCAAATCCTGCTAAAAAAGTGTAAAACATTGCCACCCATATGCCAAGTGTCATTATTAATGTGCATGGTTAAGTTCTCTTCATGCGCAGTTGTTAGCCAATCCCACTGCTCCATATTAACCAGGCCAAAGCAGACAGTCACTAGTAACGAAGTGCTCTTCGTTACAACATCTGGGTCTAATATGCTTCATTCACCCTGAAATTGTCCTTGTATGTTTACACTTGTGATTACAGCCAGTTCAGAATCAGTCTTTTAAAAGTCTACACCTAAAACGGCCAGATAAGTCAGAATGTGTACTCGATCAAGACAAAAGACTCATGATATCATTGGGTTAAATCACGGCAAGTCATTCGGGGAGTACAGTTAGGTCTGGAAATATTTGGACACTGACACAATTTTCATAATTTTGGTTCTGGTTCTGCCACCACAAAGGATTTGAAATGAAACAACCGCGATGCAATTGAAGTGCTGACTTTCAGCTTTAATTCAAGGTGTTGAACAAAAATATCATATGAAATGTTTAGGAATTGCAACAATTTTCATATGCACTCCCCTTATTTCAGGGGTTCAAATGTAATTGGACCAATTAACACAATCATATAAAAAAATTTCATTTTTAATAATTTGTAGTTGTACTTTGCAGGCAATGATTGCTTGAAGTCTGGAACACAGGGACATCACCAAACGCTGGGTTTCCTCCTTTGTGATGCTTTGCCAGGCCTTTACTGCAGCTGTCCTCAGTTGTTGTTTGTTCATGGGTCTTTCTGCCTTCAGTTTTGCCTTCAGCAAGTGAAATGCATGCTCAATCGGGTTGAGGTCATGTGATTGACTCGGCCATTGCAGAAAATTCCAATATTCCAAAAACTCCTGGGTTGCTTTCACAGTATGTTTAGGTCATTGTCCATCTGTAAAGTGAAGCACCGTACAATCAATTTCGTTGAATTTGTCTGAATCTGAGAAGACAATATATCCTTATAAAATTCAGAATTCATCCGGCTACTACAGTCTTCTGTCACATTATCAGTAAACACTAGTGACCCAGTGCCATTGGAAGCCATGCATGCACATGCCATCAAACTGCCTCCACCGTGTTTTACAGATGATGTGCTATGCTTCGGATCATGAGCCATTCCAAGTCTTCTCCATACTTTTTTCTTCCCTTCATTCTGGTACAGGTTGATCTTAGTTTCATCTGTCCAAAGAATGCTGTTCCAGAACTGGGCTGGCTTTTTTAGATGTTTTTAGTCTAATCTGGCCTTTCTATTCTTGAGGCTAATGAATGGTTTGGACCTTGTGGTGAACCCTCTGTATTTGCTCTCGTGAAGTCTTCTTTTCATGGTAGACTTGGAATATGATATGCCTACCCGCTGCAGAGTGTTCTTCAATTGGCTGGATGTTGTGAATGGGTTTTTCTTTACCATGGAAAGGATCCTGCGATCATCCACCACTGTTGTCTTCCGTGGCCGTCCAGGCCTTTTTGTGTTGCAGAGCTCATCAGTTTTCTTTTTTTCACACCTGGAAACTCCAGAACTTTTACCTGCTTAATTGATGAAGAAATAATGAAGGAATAGCCCACACCTGTCCACGAAACAGCTTTTGAGTCAATTATCCAATTACTTTTGGTTCTTTGAAAAAGAGGGGGCTACGTATTAAAGAGCAGTAATTCCTAAACCCTTCCTCAGGTGGGGATAACTCCATTCTAAGACCATTCAAGAAGCAGTAAGCCGAAGCTGCTTAAGTATACAGAACATAAAAAACGGTGTGCTTGATGTTCCAATGCAGAATAAGACAAGTCCTACAATAAACATGGTGACCAGTGACAACAATTTTACCTTATTCCGAAGCACCGAGTTGCAAGGTTGGCTAGGAAGCTAGCAAGCACAGTTTAGCCTAAGCTAGCAAAACAATTGTGTTTCTCCATTCATTAGTGTTGACCTGTATTATATAGTTTCCTAACTTCATGCCATGCTGTACAATATCTCTTACTTAGATTTCACTTTCTTTTGGTCCATGTGCAATTGCTTCTTGCATTCCATGGCACTGCCTGATTCCAGCTATTCCAGCTTAAATAAATGTAGCTTTCTGTACAGTACAGTGGCGCCAATAACATTTTTAAATTCACAATGTTGTTTCTGCAACACTTGACAAATCACTCCTCCATACAAAACATGCTTTGCATTCTATCCCATGCACAGCAATGTAGCAAATAAATGCCTGTGGAAAAAGTGGAGATTCCCTGTCTCTGTTCATTACAAAATGAGTTGTGAGTGCATAGACAACGACAACAGGACAAACTCAAGTCGAACTGCGACTAGAGACAACCGACAATCAAATGAATTAGAAAGAGTATATAAATTTGGCCTCTCTGCTGGCCTGGAGGCTTACTTTAAAGAAAAGTAATCAACTTAATCACACTAGCTTCCCTTCACCCAAAATGAAACCTATCAGACCGTAAGGTGTCTTTACTCTGAAATTGGTATGTGGATGCTAATTTGATCAGCTAATGTGATTGTCTATCACTAAAGTAACACTAGACAAACAAACTACCTAGCACACCAAAGTTGTTTTTGGAAATTCTCATAGCACAATAAATGCTCAGTTTTGCTAATGATTGTTGTAAAATGTTTGTATTAAATATTGAAGTGGTGTTGCATGAACATTCCTAGAATATATTCTAAAAAACTGATACTGTTATGATTGTATTAGCTATACACATAATGACAATCTTTTGTGGAGAAAATATTTGAAAAATCACAAAAATGGTCATAGGAGCCAAATGAAAGTAAAAGCTTTGAAAGTGACAGGTTTGAGCACAACATGGTTGATGATTTAATCTTAAAACCATCATTAAATCCTTATGGCAGGTTTAATGGAACCTTGTTGTGTGCAACGGGAAGTGGCTTCACAAAGGTTTCACAAAGAGTTTGACTTATTAATACACACCCACTCAAGTGACCTAGGGTGATCAAGCGGACTAAGCTGCTGCCTCCAATGCACATGTACTAGTTTCTCTGCACAGCATGAGTTTTGAATCCAACCCACTTTTCTTTTAGAAAAAAGCTTCTCCTATATAATTTCCTGTCTCTTTCCAATAAAGTGTAAAAATGCCTGGAAAAATATCAAAAAAATATCAAGTTCACATCCCACATAACAAGTGTTAACTTCTGCCAACTCTAACACTTTAACTCCCTCATCTATCTTCTGTAATCTTTCTTCTGTCTCTCTCGCTCTATCTCTCTCTCTTTCTTTTTTCTCACAAGTTTGTTAGGGAGTTTCAGTAGGAAATATATCAAAATCAATAGGAAAAATACTAATTGAAAGGTTAGAAATAATGATTTTTAATTGAAATAATAATTCTGTCCTTCAAACTTTACTTTCGTCAAAGAATCCTTCTCTTGCAGCTAGTAGAAATATAGGGTGACTATTGTCTCTTTGGTGATTTATGACCCTTTGTGAGCGCTCCCTTCAAGTGATTTGGCAGGTGGGTGGGACTTGCGGTTTGATAGGTGGGACTTCAGGTTTGGTGGGTGTAACATATGCATGTCCGGTGAATGAAATACGTCCGGGGATGTGTGGAATGACTATGTAATTTATTACATAGTCATTCATGTTTGATGTTATGTTCATGTTTGATGTTTTCTCTGGATTCTCTGAATCTTTTAATCATATTATGTATGGTAGATGATAAGATCCCCAAACTCTTCGCAGTTTTATGTTGAGAAACTTTATTCTTAAAGTGTGGCCCTATTTGCCCACGCAGTCTTTCACAGAGTACTGAACCCCTCCCCATCCTCACTTCTGACAGACCCATCCTCTCTGGAATTATATTATAATACCCAATCATGTTACTGACCTGTTGCCAATTGACCTTATTAGTTGTGTAATATTCCACCAGGTTTAGTTTTTTAGCATTACACAACTTTTCCAGTCTTTTGTTACCATAAAATCAAGCCGCTCCCACAACAGCTCAATAGGGTTGTGATCTAGTGACAATGCTGGCCACTCCATTATAGACAGAATACCAGTTGACTGCGTCTTCCCTAAATAGTTCTTGCATTGTTTGGAGCCGTACTTTGGGTCATTGTCCTGTTGCAGGAGGAAAGTGGCTCCAATCAAGCATCATCCACAGGGTATGGCATGATGTTGTGAGTGATAGCCTTTCTTCTTCAACATTCCTTTTACCCTCGAGAGGAAATGGGCATGAGAAACTTAACACAACGCATATGTGCTGACTAACTCTGAACAAAACTCTGACTCATGCTAACTCTGACTCATGCTGAATAAAAATGGCTCTCTCCTGACTTCCAGGTTGCATTAATTTTGTTCATGGATCAAAAATGGACAGAATCTAACACCCTGTACAAATATCCCACTTTACCACCACCAACGCACCCCTAGACCATCACATTGCCTCCACCATGCTTGACCGATGGCAGTAAACACACCTCCAGCATATTTTTATTTGGTATGTGTCTTCTTTGTGATCCGAACACCTTAAACTTAGATTTGTCTGGCCAACACTTTTTTCCCAATTTTCCTCTGTCCAGTGCCTGTGTTCTTTTGCCCATCTTTATCGTTTCTTTTAATTAACCAGTCTGAGATATGGTTTTTTCTTTGCAACTCTGCCATAGAAGGCCAGCATCCCAGAGTCACCTTTTCCTTGTTGACGTTGAGACTGGTGTTTTGCTTTTACTGTTCAGTACAACAGTTTACAAATCAGTAAAACTGCAAAACAGTTTTCTACTGATCAGTTAGCGTTTCAAAAGTATAAACTTGGCTTAGCAAACAAAGTGTAATTGGAGCACTGGACTGATGGTTGCTGAAAATAGGCCCCCACATACCTATTAAGATATTCATTAAAAATCTGCCATTTCCAGCTACTAGTCATTTACAACATTAACAATATCTACACTGTATTTCTGATTAGATTCAACTCTATTGTCATTGAACAAGTACAAGTACAGCACAATGAAATGCAGTTAGCATCTAACCAGAAGTGCAAATTGAAGAGAGCAGGACATATACAAGTATTTAGTATATCTATATTACAGGTGGAATGTGTAGATGTGCAGTGAAGGCAAGTGCAGTACAAATGGCAGTACTAAATGTGCAATTAAGGCAAATAGAGGAGGAGAGAAAATGTATAAGTATTAAGTTTAGTGTATGTTACAAGTTGGATTGTTACGGGTGGTGGTGGAGAGGAACCAAGCGCAGGCAGAATGCAGGTGATGTAATGAGAATGCAGGTGCTCACCGTACCGTGACAGTACCCACCCCCCCAAAGGCGCGGGCTCCCGACCGCAAGACCGGGAACAACCCAGGGGGGGAGGGCCGGACGACGACACCCAGACAGGCAGAGGCTCAGCACCTGGAGCAGCTGGGACAGGCCGGGGCGGCGGGGCCGGCGAAACAGGCAGGGGAGGTGGGTGGGCGGCCGGGACAGGAGAGGGCGCCGCGGCGGTGGCCCGTCCTTGGC
>JACXGI010021114.1:0-10515 GCA_016801175.1 Esox masquinongy | reverse complement strand
ACAAATGTGATCATTATAGATATTGTCTGCTTTGCGTATTTGGAATGGGAGAACTGTTCCACATGGCTGTTTGTGGTCTGATTTCAATGATAAATAGTGAAATAATTTTGGGTGTCATAAACATATTGGACTGTATGCACATAAGGTGAATTATTTCATTGTTCTCTTCACATTTATTGTGATACAATGCAAATTTGTGAAAGAAAAATGGTTTGAAAAGTGTTTTTGGAATGGCAGAGTAGTTCCACAAGGCCCGACCTTTTGTGGTCTGATTTCAATGATAAATAGTGAAATAATTATGGGTGTCATAAACATATTGGACTGCTTGCACAAAAAGTGAATGATTTCATTGTTCTGTTCACAATGCATATTTGTGTAAAAAAAAAGGGTTTGAAAAGTGTTTTTGGAATGGCAGAACTGTTCCACATGGTTCTGTTCATGGTTCTGTTCACATTCATTGTGATGCCTTTTCTTACACAAATGTGCATTGTGTTTGCACAGAACATTTGTATTGGGAGTATCACTCCGTATGGTTTTGTTATGGTCAGAATTCAATTATATATAGAAAAAATCTGATTTTGCTTATGAAATTATTTACTCTATCGTGCATTTTCCCCTAAAACACTACCTTATAAGAACATTAACATGCATGCTTATATTAGCTGAGGTTCTTTAGAATCATTTGATACCAAATACATGATGATCCATTTACATTACATATTGTTTATAAGCCCAAATATAAAAGTAGTGAAACCCGAAAATTTAAAGCGTAGTCCCCAGGGGGTTAAAGCTAAACAGCTCTCAATTTTGATTACACTTCGGAATCTTTTTTCAGGTCAATGAAATTTGCTTTCATGTATTTATGAACTCCTGGAGTTTGTTGGCACATACCTCACTAAATAAACAAATTGCCCTCTAGGGGAAAGTCTGTTTAACTATAACTGGAAAAAAAACTCCAGCCCATATTGCAGTGGTGTACCTGCTGCAACCACCAGGGCGCTTGTATTATCAGCACCTAAATTTAGCATTTTTAAAGGATATGGCCCAACTACCTTATGAGAAACACAAACATATCATCTTGATTAACCTCCTAAATTGTAGGGAAATTGTCCAACTCTGTTTCATTTTGCAATTTTATTCTTAAATACTGTCGGTCAGCCAAACACTAAATTATAACTTCAATGCACATTTTGACCATGTTTGTAGTAAGACGTTATTTTTCTTCAACTTAACTGACATTATATGTTAACCAAAGGTTTAAATTCTATCCTATCCAATGCTTTTAAAGTAGTAAAGAGTGCTCACAGACCTACACAGTAATTTAACATTATTGTGGAAATTCCACAACACTTATAAAAATGATGACTAAACTAAAAACAGATATGACCACCCAATTAAGCCTATGTCTTCTTCTAACCCAGGGCATTGTGTGGGGGGATTGGCTCAAGCACTCCCCCCTGCGCTGCTCTTTGAACCCAGGGTGAGACTATTTTTGTCAGTCAACCTTGTTCTTTAAAACACAATGTCATCTCAGTAACTAGAGAAACACAAAAAATAAACAGATACAAATGTTGTTAGTTAACCAAAGTCAATTTAGCATTTAAAATAAAATATTAAATTTTATTGTAGGGGATAAACTCTCTTTTGGCTGTTTTCACCCTTTCTGCTATAATTTCACATGAGAATATAATCCCAATATTTTGACTAAAACCAAATTATAACATATATTAGAATGAAATTCAGTGCAAATGGAAAGCCATGTGTTTTACTTAACCTCAAAAAATTACTACCCTCTGTTCCCTTTCACCAGTCATCCTGCGACGAGGCATAGAGAGAGAGAACACACACATTCCAACTTGGTGGACAGACCACCTTTTGTTAAGGCCTATTGATATCAAACATGACAAGACAAAACAGGCAATTTTTTGAATGCCTATTAAAACGTTCACCATCAAAGTGCGTTTCAAATTAACAGTCAATTGAATAAGCCTGGTCATTATTAAGGGAAGTGATCAGATTTCCTTGATAAGTTCCAACTTTCCTTAATGTTTAGGTATGATACATTTTTGGAAATAGATTTAGAACTCTTAATCAATGATTATATAAGCTCACATCTGTTCCAGGTATCACCAGGAAACCCTCCATCTTTGATTCCTGGATTCCATACATGGGAGATCTTTGCTTGCCGCTGCTCGGCATGTGGGCAGAATGTCTTGTGTTCCAACTGTCTGTCCGTCCTGTCTTTGTCTTTTGGTTCTTCTTCTTCTTGCGACACTCATTCTGCCATTGGCCAGGGATTCCACAAAAGTGACAGGCTCCTGGTTTCTTTTTTAATGGGCTTCGAGTGTCTTTAGATGTTTTCTGTATATCAAAAAAACTCCAAAAATCTTCTTCTGGAACAATGGCATATTTTAGAATTATCTCTTGGTGACAGTCATCTATTTTCAAGCTCTTTTTGATGTCATCAGCCAATGATTTCGCCATTTTCTAAATTACAACATCAGGGCTGCAGTCCCCGTTTTTACCACGTTGTTTTTTCTTTAACTTCAATTGTACAAATATTATACACGTGCCCTTTGATACTCTATCAATTACTTCCAGATAACATGAGGAAGGTTTCATCACTGTAAAAGTGGCCTAAAAGGACCTAGCTTCTCCTGTGTCTTTCATGGACTAAAGCACATACCTTTCAGTGTCAACGTAAATCTTACATGTCCTCACCACAGGGTTCTACAGCCTAAAAAATAAAGTTTCCGGGGTCTGGATTCTCACTGCTAGGAAGTGTCCTACAAAAGGGCGTTGCTTCTCCCGTGGAATGTCTGGACTAAGACTTAGAACACATCATTCTGTGTCAAAATGAATCTTACGTGTCCTCACCACAGGGTTCTACTGCCTAAAAAACAAAGTTTCTAGGTCTTCTGGTTCCAGATGTGTTAATCTGAATACTCATGCTCTTTTAACTGACTTGTTCTTTCAGGTAGTCTGGTTTGACTCACCATCAGATTGCAAATTCCAACTATCCGTACTCATAGCACCATGTTGTAAGAATACTTTCGTTTAATGGTGTAGTTTTACGACTCACTGTTCAGTTGTTTTCAGCAACCAATACTGCTTCCTTGCGATTGCAAAACGAGCCCCTTACCTCTAAAGTCAATTTTCAAAACAAATTATTCGCGATTGCAAAGTGAGCCCATTAGCTCTACAGTATTTTCAGTAAAATCAGTAAAAGTTATCCATCCGAGTCACGGCACCATGTTAGCTTCTATCCACTTTTGATCCATGAACAGAGTCTTTAAACAAACAAGTCAGTGGAGAATCTTTAATGAGCATGAGTCCAAAATGTTGATCTTCCATAGTTCTTACATGTTCTCCAATGATTACAAAGTTAACACAGTCTTTTATGCCAGGACACATAGGAGGTGGTCAGTGTTCATAGCCAACCATTACACAGACTATTATAAGAAATAGTTTATCCTACAAAATACCCTTGTATGGTATATTCCAACCTATGACCCAAGGGTCTATTCAGAGAGTCCTATGACAGTCACATACACAGTTCCTAGCAGGTGGTATGGACAGAGTGTTTGGGACCCATCAGTAATGGGGCATCACATTTCCTACCTAGTGTCCTTCATACAGAGATAGTTAGTACTCTCATACATTGTGTCAAGCTTAATTCAATTACTTTTCATGCTCAATATCTATCACAATAAAGAAATGTGTACTAACAAACTGCTCAGCGCCTCAGGTCCTGCACACCAACCGCGACACCTATGAAGAGAAAATAATGTCCAAATTCTTCATTTATACATGGAGAAAGTGGTGAGAGAGTGGAGGAAATAAAATAGTTTCTCTCCACAGTTGGTTACTACTCATGTCATTTATGCAGTTTTTCCTCTCTATGGGTAATTTCCTCTCATTTGGATCAAAACGTTTACTGTTTTTTGTGTATTTAAACAAATTCATTATTGCAGCATACCACAGTTGTAGACATTCTATCCTCTTTGCAGATCCATAAAGATCCTGTATCGTAATATGAATCAGCTTCTCACAGCACAAAGACTTTGGCAACCGTTCATGTGAAATATTAATTATAAACTATGTGCATTTTACAAGGTGGCAGTGGGAGTATTTGCATGCCTATACTGAAAGAAGATTTACCTTTTTATAATTATATTTTTAATGAATTGTTGCGCTTTATTTGACATGAAAGTGGTGAAATATACAGGAGAAAGTTTTTGTTGAAAAAGTTGTGGTCCAGGTTCGAATCCATGCTGCTGCAATTATTTGCACAAGTGGCAGCTTAGTCCACAGGTGGTTGTTCTTTCAGTGGTTCCCAACCTGTTTTGATTACTGTACCAACAACTGAATTTTGTTTTACCAGCTCTGTCCTTCAAGTACCCCTCATGTTCATTTTGTTTCTGTAAACTGATGGTCTCAAGTCTTTTCAAGTACTCCCTGCGAATATGCCAAGTACTGGCAAGGGTTCTAGAACCCCTGGTTAGGAACATCTGCAATGTTGATACATTGCCAAGCATCAACCAAAAGACACCAACCAACTGCAACCACCCTCAAATGAGGGCCGAGAGACAACAACAAGCCAGTGACTCTTCCCCCGAATGGCATTAGAGAGAGGGCATCCCAGTGGCGATGTGAACCCACCTGGCAAGACAGCAAGGGCGGACAGTATCAAGCCTTTTTGTTCACCTTCAGACCCCTTGGCCAGACTGCACTTAATCATAGACCATGCTGAAGAGATGAGTCTTCAATAGACACTTAAAAGCTTGCACCGAGTCTGCATTTCTACCTTAATTGGCAGATTATTCCACAGTACTGGAGCTCTATGAGAGAAAGCCCTGCCTCCAGCTGTTTGTTTGAAAATTCTAGGTACAATTAGAAGGCCTGCATCATGTGATCTTAGGTTACGTGTAGGTATGTATGGCGGGATCATTTCAGCGAGGTAAGAGGTTGTTGGCCAATCACAGATGTTTACAACACATGAATAGCAGCTCCCAAGTAATTGACGTTCATAGTGAAGTCTTGAGAGTAGCGCACAATATTACTGCAGAGAAATACATTTTTGACTTCGAAAAGAGCGTCTAGATATTCAGGACGGCAAGCATTGGATTTGGTCTCGTTCCCCACTCCGGACTTTGGCTTAACAAAAAATTGGAATGGACTCTACAGCAGTGTTTCTCAACACTACTCCTGGGCGCCCCCTGCCCTGCATGTTTTAGATCTCTCCCTGCTCTGTCACACCTGATTCAAATGATCAGCTCATTATCAAGTCCTTCATGAGCTACATCAGGAATGTTAGGGCATGGAGAGATCTAAAACATGTAGGGCAGGGTGGCGTCCAGGAGCAGGGTTGAGAAACACTGCCTTAGATTGTTTTAAAATTATATTTACGAAGTTTTTGGGTTAGCGGACTTGAGTTAACGGAAATTAATTAGTCCAGTAATGATTTTCACAGTTAACTAAAACATTAAATCGTTAGCGAAAATGTTTACTTTGTTAATTAATGATTAACAGATTAATGGTTTGGTGCCCAGCTCTGGCATTGTTTAACCATTTCATAAAGAATTCAAGAAAATCTATTTTTTTTTCATTCAAAGTATATAGATAAACAACAATATAGATATACACTAGATCATCCAACCTCATCTCCCACAACTAAACATCCTTGTTCTTTGAAAAAAAAAAATATTTCACAAATTTCATCATATCCAATTCGAAACTAAGACCCTGCTTCATCATATCAACTACGAGCGGACAGTGAATGTCAAGATAAGGGGCCTACCCAATACCCTTCTGGTTACAATCACACTGCTCGTTGAACTAGGAAGTGTAAACTAGAACCCGAGCCATAAAGATCACGTGCTACAGCCTTCTATCTTGATTGAGCTCAGATGCCCAAGCTGCCACAAGGAGACACTAGAGTGCAATGAGGCAAGTCAATTATATTCTATTACTAACCCCAAAAACTCAGATGGTGCTGATCAATTTCATAATAATTATCTAGCAGTAAAACTCTGGGTTATGAGGCTTTTTTTAACCTTCTGGACTAAATATCAAACATTTTTGATGAAATGTAACAACAAAAATAACAATTGACATTATGGGAAAGTCAATATCTTGCAGTAACTGCTTCCCTTGGAATTTCTTTCAAGTTCAAAATGATATACAATTTGGTAGACTTAGGGAGACATAAATAATTATCAATTATGCATGAGTGATCGCTGCTTATAATTCAACACTACCTGCAATGAATCAGCCAGCCTTGTGTAATAGAGCACAGAAGTAAAATTAAAAAAATTGCATAGCCAATATGCGTATATGACTTTGTAATAACCCCTTCTGACTGTCCTTAATAAACATGCATCGCTCAGGAAAATTAGAATAACAGATTGCTACAGCCCTTGGTTTACCACCAAATTGCTGAGCTGATCCACTGCAAACACAGACTGGCGTGTACTGTAGGTGTGAGATGAGCTTTTGTGGACTTCCCCTAGTATAGAATCTACAGTAGTGACCGACCAAAGGGGAACTATCACTCCCTGGCTGCTACACAAACATTCTCAACTGAAATGCATCTGAGTCAGAGTATGTTTATTATTAAAAGTATCTTGATTTTTGATTGTACAGTTAAGTTTCCAGATCTAGTTCAGCCACCTTCAGTCTATAATCAAATCCAGAACAAAGCCTACTTCACCCAACCCTACAAAACAAACTCTTCTTTAATTGACAATCCTACCAGTCCTAGACTTTGAAAATGTTATTTACAGGCTCCAGCTAACAGCTACCTCAAGAAATTATATGCAGTTTGTCACAACGCCATCCACTTTGTCACCCTTGCCCCTTACAACCCTCATGAAAGTCATCTTTATACTTAGCTATACTGGCCCTCACTGCATATTGTTAGAAATCAGCCGTTTCGTATAGTGGTTGAAATAATGATCGCGTACCGGGTCGTCAAGGGAGAGAGTAATTCAATTATTTATTGCAGTATTTGATAGTCTATTGTTCATGATGTTTCAGACTCGATACTCGGTCTTACAAACTCGAGCTCATCTCACTCAAAGAAACTTCCGGTTGTCCTCACCTTTATAGACATCCCAAAAAGAATACACATAAGCCCATTAGCTATTTACTGTCGCGCTTTAAATGAACGTGACTTCCTGTGTATGGATAAACAGATGGCCTTTTGTTATCTAAACATAAACATGCATACATTCATATACTTCAACAACCCCCTATCAAACATTTAAAGAAAAACATTACATGTTTGATAAAACATTACAAGTACAATTCAATTCTTAATGAAAAGAAAAGGCCCATACACCTATGTTACAAATGACTAAGACAAAACAACAAAAAGGAGTATCCAACAAATGAGGTCTTATTGTTCCTCAAATGAAAATTAATGTAAACAAGACACAATTGACATGCCACACACCGACACATAACTCAATGTATGACAGTCATCATTCCCTCCCACCTCAGATTAAAAGGGTTGAGAAACACGTTGACATAAACAGGCTACTATTAGGGTTAACGGTGTTCAGCAGAAAACCAGACGAAATCATGATTAAAAATTCCTCAAAGCCCACTGAACAATCAAACCCCCCCCTTGTCCGTATCATGATCCATGCAACAATATCATACAAAAGACTTGTGCATATCCTGTTGTACCTGTGAAAGATTCTACCTTTAAAATAGGGAAAAATTCTACCTTTAATAGGGAAGGATTCACTATCCAAACATACCATGATAGTCGTCATAATGTAGATCATTAAGCATCGTCACAAATACGTTGAAGTCCAACATTGGGATTGTCATCATACAGAGTTTCCCACCTGTCTTGCGAGAAACAAACCTTCATACATATGAAATCAGCATATCAGTTCATTTAGAAAAATCTTAGATTGTAAGGAATTAAGTTAGTTTCCAGTCAAGTGTCCTGTAGTTCTTGTCTTCAGTTTTCTTTGTCTTGTATCAGTGATGAAAAGTTCCAATATCAGTTATTGCAGTCAGTGTGATGTGGACCCAGCAAATTGCCTGGTTGTCCTAACAAGTCAGTGTAGGTGTGTAGTGGAATAGTGAGTTTCCAACACTTCACTAATTCAAGTTTAACACCACAACAGTGTCTTCCACTGTGTTGGGACCTTTCCAGTCAACTGACCCATGGTACTCTGACCCGTACGTGGAGTCCTTCAGGACTCAGGTGGATTCTCCTCTCATCTCACTGTGGATGGTTCATCTAGAAATGAAGTGAGAAGGCAAGTGATCTGACCCTGGCATCGTTCTGCCATGTGAGTGGTCATGAAGATTTGAAACAGATTCTACCAGTGTGGTTGTAGAAATCCTTCTTGAACATGTTGCTGGTACTCACACTCTGTTGTCTGTGTCCAATCAGTGACGTGATTTATCATCAGAAAAGGGGTTGTGATGTCCCGATCTGTTGAAAGTATAACTGCAAAACAACGATTAGTGTGGTTCAACAGTCCATCGGACTTTCATCCACTGGGTATTGTTCCGTTAACTCCCAACAATGAAGACAATAGATCAGTCCTGAAAATTTGTGGATCTCAGAAGTTCCATCATTAGATTGAAGCGTAAACCCTATCAAGGCAAGTTTCCATAATAGTGGAATAATAATGGAATAGAATTTCCTTTTCCATCCAGAACTGGCTTGGTTGATGTTTGATTCCTTGTGCTATATTAATGCCCGATAGCAACTAGCAGTGGAATAAGATCGTGAGACTTGACTTGGCTTAGCCAAATCAGAAATGGTTAGATCTATTCTATTTAACCATTCAAATGTTAGACCTTACATCAAACAAAACAATTAACAAATTAACCAATTAAAAACAAATCCTGTGAATGGAAGATGTAAAACATAGATGCCAATGCTCTTTTATAACTATGCAAACAGAAAAAAATTATTTTCTCATCTAACTCCTTATAAGTACCAATTTGATTTGCTTTGCGGCCTATGCTCAACTCTTTCCAATCATAATCAATTATCATATCATACACCCCCCTGCTTTCACTTCATTAAGTCATTGGAAAATGACACCATGAGTGTCACCCACTTATGGTGAGCCATTAAAAAGGCCAAATGTTTGTTTAAAGTATTTGAAATTTACGTTTCCACACATTAAAAATATGACATGGTCTTCAGACTGTCTGTAGCAAGATATGTTATGCTTTCAACTTAGCCGATATCCTTTGTTAATTGAAGATTTAGAAAACTCCTAAAAATGATGTTGACAGAAAACCGATGTATGATATCACTACATCAATACCCCATTTTAGAAATTATACTCAACAAGTATCAGGTGTTAGTTTTAAGACAAGTATTATCCCAGTTATGATGTAAATACAAAGAAAGAGAAACTATATTATTTAACCAAACTCAATTCAGCATTTAAAATACAACATTTAATTTTATTGGGGAGTAAACTCGCTTTAGCTGTATTACCCTCTTTTGTAGGCTATGACCATATTGGATTCAAATTCAGTCCTCATGGGACACACTGTGTCTCCTTAACGTTAAAGACTATCATTGTTTGTTTGATTGTTGACGTGCTGTACGCTGCTTGCTGTTACCTACCTGGCTACCTGCCAAACTTTTTAGAATTTACTCTTTGTAAACTAATTGGTTAAATTTTACTTTAAAAGTTTACCAACGCAAGATTTTTATCTGTTGACCTTTTTACCCAACTTTTCTACACCGGGACTCTATTTGGAAATAATTAACGGAACTACTCACCCCTGAACACCCAAAGCTAAGTACCATTACTATGCCTTATCACTGTAATTGTTGTAGCTACAACACGGAGGAGAACTATCGTCTTCAGGTAAAGATAGCAGAGTTAGAGGCTCGGCTTCAGACGCAAATCTCAGGCAAGGATTATGTTAGTGTAGAAATGGAAAAAACTGCGTCTGTGCCACCAGGAAGAAACGACAGTGTTGTTAGCCACCCGGCACAGCTCCTGCAGCCGGGCAAGAATTTTCTCTTGGTCACTGGGAAGAAATGCCGTCGACCAGTTAAACCTGGGTCGCTGCTAGAGCCGACTGAGATTTTCAACAGGTTTTCCCCACTGGAGTCGGAGTCAAGGCCCGAGCCGTCTTCGGAGGGGAATGATCGGCAGGTATTTTCTACTGGTGGCCCGGAAAAACTGAAAACTTTAGTCATCGGCGATTCCATTACCCGCAGTATTAGACTAAAGAATCAGCCGGCGATCGTACACTGTTTACCGGGGGGCAGAGCCACCGACGTAGCCGCAAATCTGGGGTTGGTGCTAGCGAATTCCAAAACTGGCAAGTATAGAGAGTACAGAGATATTGTTATTCACGTTGGCACCAACAACGTTAGGATGAAACAGTCAGAGGTTACGAAGCAGAACATAGCATCAGCGTGTAAACTAGCTAGAAAGATGTGTCGGCATCGAGTAATTGTCTCTGGCCCCCTCCCAGCTAGGGGTAGTGACGAGCTCTACAGCAGACTTG
>JACXGI010021113.1:0-10516 GCA_016801175.1 Esox masquinongy | reverse complement strand
TAGTGGTGTATTGTAAAATGAGAGTGAAATATATTAACGTAATGTGTAGTGGTGTATTGTAAAATGAGAGTGAAATATATTAACGTAATGTGTAGTGGTGTATTGTAAAATGAGAGTGAAATATATTAACGTAATGTGTAGTGGTGTATTGTAAAATGAGAGTGAAATATATTAACGTAATGTGTAGTGGTGTATTGTAGCGTCTGTAATTATAGTGGGAACCTCGAAACCTTAATTCTGGTCTATTGATTGTTTTTATTGCAGTTAGTCTGATTTTTCTGGGTTTCATCATGTTGTTTAATAGTACTGATGGTGTACTGCTCTCCCACACTGCTCACCACGAGTTTTATAATGTTACGTTACTTGACAGTGATAGCAAATAAGCAGTGAAATTTTATTTATTTTATTTTCATTTACCCTTTATCTTACCAGGCAAATCAAATGGAGTGAAATTCAAAACACTGTAGCTTTACTGAACAAACTTGTCATTGGTGGACATGTAGGAGTGAGCAGTTTTTTTGTAGAATATATCCAAAGTAGTAAAACTACCAAATGTACCAAATTAGTTACAACAAAATTAGTTACAACAAATTATTACATTTCTCATTAACAATAGTATAGTAAAATCAGTAGGTTTGAGTAGATCTCGTATTAGTGATGGGTAGTAATTACCCATTTTTTCTTAGAAAGTTTTAGGGGTCAAATAAGTGCTCTATTTCTAAGAAATGTCTTCAGAAGTGGGTAACATTTGGTGACTTATTTGTGTTGGTTACCATTTATTTGTGTATTCGAAGAAGTCTGACACAAAGTACAGAGTAGTGCCATGTAAGTTGTTCCACTTGACACTGACTTAACCTGATCTTATATTCTCCCTAAACGACCGATGTAGCTTGTCCTTTCTCATTGTACAGATTTGCCCAATGTACAGATAAGGAGATGAACAGTTTTTCTCCGGTCCTCTGTTCTACAGCCACACCCACATCCCTGAAACCACTCTAACACAATTAGCTAGCCTAGCTCTGTCTAGTGCCAATGTTCTGCTCTGCGGCTTATTACTGCAGTGGAAATAAAGCGTCATGCCGATGTGAATGGCATTTCCATACACATGTGCTTTCCATTCTGCGGAGCAGATGTATTTTTTTTTACATAAGAGGTTCATCTACGCTCCCTCCCTCTCGCCTCTCGCCTCACTAGTACGCGGCTAGGTAACTGGCCATTCTGCCAGCCCAGCGGGGGGGAACGCGCTGGCCTCTTGTCATGTTAGCCGATGAGAGAGGGGGTTTCAAAAATAATAAAAAATAAATAGAACGCAGCTTAGTGTTTAATTTTTCATAAACAGAAAAAAAACACCAAAAACTAACAATGTACCCCAAAGCAGATGTACAGCGTTGCTAATTTATGGAGAGCTGAACGAAATAAACAGATGGAGCAAGAGGAGTTAGAGAGGCCTGTTGTAGGACTCCGCTTTTCTCTGTTTTCACCTCACACTCTGAAAACCACGCAGGCATTCACACACACACACACACACACACACACACACACACAGACACACACACACAGACACAGACACACACACACTGACACACACACTGACACATACACACACACACATACACAGACAGAACTCCTCAGGGTTGGACCCAGTTTAGAACATGCAGTTGATGCAACTGGACTCGGGCCGGAGACCACAGGGGGCTGACAGGACTCATTCTGGCCATATGTATGTATGAATATGCATGGGAATCTGTCAAACGGGACACAGGCAGCACATATATGATGCCATAGGTCACTAGCGTGTGGAAGGGGCTCTCTGCGCGGCATGCTGAGACTCCACGCCAAGACGCCGTGGACACGCGTGGGTGGACTGAGAATCAGGTCCGTTTGTAAATCTGGTCCTTGACTTACTTTTGGAGGACGTCGTTGAGAAGTTTAGGCACTTGCACATTAGCCAGGAGTTTGAGGAAGCGCAGCTATTGAATGTCCTCATTGGTGTTCGTTCTCTGGGTTGGGATGTGGCTGTCGATGTGGAATTCGTGTACAGTTTACTGTGAGCTGTGCTGGCATTGGTGTGTTACAGGAGTGACATTCTCAGTCATGTTTCTCAGAGATGTTCTTCCTGCATTTTCAGAAGTTGATTTTCAAAACATCAAAACACACATGATGTCCCTTCAGAGGGGAATGTTGTGACCTCCTGTGGGCCTAGTGCCTCCCCTGTAGGGGACATGTCCATGTAATCTATTATGATGGTACGTTTTAGTACTCAATACCTCCATGTTTAAAGTATAATCATTATAGAAATCCTTAAAATACTACCTTAAAAAGCTACGGTGAGGTGTATTGCTTTTGAGGATAGAGATGTGGATTAGTGGTAGATTGTGTCTTTTAGTTTGTTCTTCACTGGTTCCCTGTATGGCCAGTTCTTAATTCAGGCACATCTAAGAGCAAGCAATGCTGGAGGACTGTCTTTATAGGACAGCTTGACATCTCTGTGATTATGATGGGAAATTCAGCGCTTTTCACAGATTTAAATCTTTCACAGAATTAAATCTGCAAGTCATTCAGTCAGAAGATGTACAGATATTTTGAAATTTTTCCCCATTTGAGTCAGTAAAGCCCGTTCATTCTAGCACCATAGGTTTTAGCAGAGGTTTTATGTGTTGTATTTATTACATTTATTGCCTGCAGCTTAACCGATCTTCCTACAAAGTTCTGAAACCTTTACTGGTCTGGAACCATTGAGCCAGAAGTTGTCCGAGGTGGCACACTGATCTGGTGACCAAACTGGGTAGGAATCTGGACATTTTATGGTATTACATCATTCAACCTGTTTTGATTTCTGTATTTGGGGCTATGATAAGACCATCGTTTTCATAATCAGGTCACACAGTTTCAAAATAAAAAACTTCAGTTGAGTACAAAATTATTTGAAAGAGGACACAGAGAGAGCAACCTGCTAGGACGGCTTCATGCATGTTTGCATCATTCAGTCGTGCAACAGAAGGCCTAATTAAAAAAGAACATCAGCTGTTGTGTTTATTGAATACATGACCTGATTGTGATGCAACCGAAAGCCCTGCACATGACCCTACATACTTCAAAGGAACAAAACTTTATTGATCACGTGGTTAGCGCTGGCAGAAAGACGCTAGCTAGCTTGCATTGATTGTTATCTGCAGAGAAATTTATTTTGGTGATGAGTGATGACCATAAATTCATCCGGTTAACACCAAAATAATGAAAAAGTCCCCAGGTTTTGTAAGGCATGATGAATTTGACCTCATCTTACACCCCACAATGAATGATGTGTTCAAAAGATATCCATCGATATAAAACAAAAAGGCTACACAAACCGCTGGCATCCCTGGTGATTTAACTAACCAGATTTAGTGGAAAGATGAAAAACATTTTACCCTTTATAAATGTACCTTTAACTGATGGTGCAGTGAAAAAAGCAGTGATTCTCTTGGTTATGACTGGGGACCCAAATTGGACCATCTTTTAATGTTATTGACAGTAATTTTTTCAAAAGGAACATTTACAATAGTTCCTTATTGCTCATATTCTTGTTCGAGACCACCAATATCTGATGAATAGCCTTGCGAAGACATTGACAGTAGTACGAAAAGAAAAATAATTTTCTGTTATTGAAATACATCTATTTATATGTGCTATAAAGGCACACATTACAGTGTGTTTGTTTCTTTAGGTACAATTTGCTTCATTTTTTCCCTTAGAATTTATTGTGGATCGGAATTAATTTAATTATTTCTACAGATTCAAGTTGCCACACACTATTTGCTTGTGCACGTGTAGTACAACTGCTGTAAACATTGAAAATATACTTCAATTACAGCCTTGTTCCCTTCTTTTTGTTGTGAAAAATGTTTCTCCCACTGGCTCATTGCTTAACATGTCTCATCTTATTCTGGAAGCTTGTAGAAAAGCCTCTCTGGTTTTCTGCAGCACACCGGGTTCCTGTAACACAAATATAACCACCTTGTTAACTATTTATTCCCGGTGACATTAGCCTAGCATTATGCCCGGTGAAAACACGCGTCCCTCCGGCACATCCCAGACTGCACCGTCCCACAGTCTTTCTGGTGTAAATTTCCCACTTAAAATTTCATGATCTCCACACAGCAGGAGGCCCCTTCCATCATGAACGAGTTCTCGAATCTAATAACCGTAACTACTCTGGCAGGGCCATCAAAAACCTATTTGTTTCAACAAAAACCCTGTTTCCTCCAACGCAACGGCGGGTGATAATGCCGGATAGTGTTAAAGAGCAATGAATTGTGGAATTATCATTTTCCTCCGATCCCCCTTTTCGCTCTCATTCACTCTCTCGCGCTCTCTCACTTTTCCCTCTGTCCCCAAGATCATTATATTAAACACTTAATTATTCATTGGTAATGTCTGTCATGGTGAAATATTGTCCTCTGCCAATCTGAATGCATCAAACTCCCTCCTCTCCCCACCCGAGGTTAATGGCAAGCCCTCACTTGCATTAGCCGTGCTAAATTCAGTGCACCTCATAAGTCAAAGTTCCCTAAGTGACTAGTAGAAGTCTCTGCACGGGACAACCTCTCTCCTTCACTGGGGGGCGGGGTCAATGAGATCATCAGTAGGGATGCTCGGATGGTCGTGGCTCACACAGGTTCCAGATCACATCTTTATTGTTTGTGTTTAGCGCAGCAGACAAACTGTAGGTAGCACCGGACTGATCGTGATTTGACCAAGATTAGGATGGAGGCCGGGTTCACCCTTTGACAGCACATCCTGTCCATATTCACTCCTCAGGTAGGGGGCCTCATTGACTGTCCATATTCACTCCTCAGGTAGGGGGCCTTATTAACTGTCCATATTCACTCCTCAGGTAGGGGCCTCATTGACTGTCCATATTCACTCCTCAGGTAGGGGGCCTCATTGACTGTCCATATTCACTCCTCAGGTAGGGGGCCTCATTGACTGTCCATATTCACTCCTCAGGTAGGGGGCCTTATTAACTGTCCATATTCACTCCTCAGGTAGGGGCCTCATTGACTGTTGAATTATATTACTCATTCCTCAACACACATCTGCAATTTTGGATGGACATGAGCAGCATTAAACAGATTAGAGAGGATAGCGTTGACAAGGACCTCACAGGTCTGACGTTAAGATGTATTAGGGACCCTTGCATTCATTTTCTCTGGCAGGGCAATATTTCCAGAGCAAATATGCAATGTTAACAAAAATGATAGTTTTGTGCACTTAGCAAATTGCATGTTGATTACATCTCCTAGATATTGCTGAAATGAAATTCACTTTATCACTGGTTAACAGGGTATTACACCTAATATCAAACCCTTCCGGAATAGAAAATGCATGCATTTAAGTGTGTGCCAATAAAGGAAAATGCTGACACTTGGGTAAACATTTCACCAGCGTGGCAGCTTTTTACACGACAAATGAGCTGCAGAAACAGTACATTTTCTTTTGAAGGAGGTGCAATGTGTTTTAACCACCAAGGGGAGTGACAGATCCAGCGGGTGAATGGGAGTGACAGATTAACAGGCCTCAAGAACTGATATGGATCATTGTTTTATCCACACCTTTTAGCTGGTTAAACATGTATGACTTTGCGTCAGCATTATACAGAGTGCCAGTTATATCTGCCTTCCAAGCACCATGTCCAGTCTGATACCAGCTTCAACCACTGGGCAATCTGGCAGAGACTGAAACTGATCATTAGATTGGTTTCTCTCTGTTTCAGCAACAAATGATTTCTCTCAATGTGCTAAATTGACTGCAATGTGCAACTGTGTCTGAATTAGCCGAGGGTCCACCTGATTTATCAACAAACATCAAACCTCACAAATCACCACTTCATTTTTGTGCTCACTCAACATGTAGATTTCAGTTGAATATATGCCTCCACATAAATGTCTTCCAACTTTACAGCTCCTGTTACTCCTGTTAAACTGTTACAGCTCCTGAACATCCCGTAGATGATAATTTTTGAAAGGACAGTTAAATAGGGATGTCAGGGGTCCCTCAGGCATCCCCCAAATTAATACCAGAGCCCCGGAAATCATTTGTTGGTTATTAGTTAATCACTCCAAGTCCAGCTGCAGATTGGGTGACAACGATTCTGACCTCTTCACAGACCTCTTCCCATCAGCAGCTTGTTCCGTCTCATCTGGGTCTAGGTAAGATGGGTGCGTGTCAGAAAACTAACGTCTAAACCACAACAGGAGTGGTTTGGGCCAGCCATGAGAGAGGGGCATTTGTGGTTGCTTCTCTCTCTCACTGTGACTCTCTTACACCCCATCACTCTGCTCCTCCCCCTCTCTCTGTTACTCTCTTTCTCCTTCCATCTCTGTCTTCAGGTATTATTGAAGAAGAGGCTACCAGGGCTCTCATGTGATCAACTGAAGCCACTCATTGTCTTGGGTCTCCATACTATGTTGTCATAGTATTTTCCGTTGTTAAACTAAGTGAATGTACGCGACAGGGATGAAGCAGTGTAAGTCAGTGGCGCACAAGCAACCATTTCTGGCTGTTCACTGTCTTAACAGGTCAAGCCATTCGTTTGCTGTTCAAATGCAGCCTTTATTACCTTTCCCCCCTTCACTAATAATCCCCTTTTTGCATGCAATAATTTTTTGCCTATTCTGATGTGTTCAGTTTTGGCTCTCATTGTGTACTAAATCACCTTGAATGTAACCTTATAACAATAATGAGTGTATTTTGTCAAAATGTGGTCATATTACTCATTTTCTCCCGCTGCAACAACTTCTAATTTATCCATCCATCTGCAGGAACACTGGCTTCCCAGGTCATGTATAGATATATTTACTGTCACAGCTTATTTAAATAATCACTCGCATGTCAGAACACATTATGACCCTCTGTCAAGGTAATAACACATAGTCAACACTGCTGGAAAGCAAATATTAAGCCATAGATCAATGTTTAACAATTTATAATGGACTGAATGTGAATGTCACCGTTTCCATTACTTTCGGCCTTTGGCTATATTATAATAATTTAATTCCGCAAATCAGGGAAAAGCTGTTATCATTATTGCTTTTTAGAAAAATTGCTGAAGGTGTCATGGCAACATGCATTATGCACAGAGTGTCGATTTAAAAAAGACACAGCACTGATTGAACAATTGTGTGTTGTACATTTGAGCACAGTTGACTTGTTGTCGGGCAGAGTAGATGTGGTAATAATTACTTTTTATGATTGCCATGTTGCTTGAAAAGGTAAAGGATATTTCTTTTATACTGTAAGTTTGGTTTTCTGCAGTAGCCTGTAGCCTTGAGAGTGCCTGCTGATCCTACTGCCTGCAGGCCAGGTAAACAGTCTGAAGGAGAGTGCCTCAGGTAATGCTTCATTCCTGATGGCCTGTTTCAAATCCCATACACCTGCTGTATTAATGGCCTCCTTCATCACCACATCCTCACCATAGGGGATCTCACTCTGGCTGAGTGAACCATCAGTTGGAAAATCCCGCCATCCCTGACTGGGATTCAGTGTGAGGCGGGGCTCCCTGTTTACCCGTGGGATCAACCAGAATCAGCTGCAGCCGACTGGGTGCTCTGCCTGCTGGCTACTGGGAACCTCCAGGTCAGTCTGATTAGCTATCTATTGAGGAGGCGTTAGAGGCGGGGACAAGGAAGGGCAGCTCGGGTTACCTTCGAATAGGGAAGAGAACACGAAGCAGGAGAAAGGGGATGTTTGCCTCTCTGACAACATGCTGTGGGCTAATGAGCAGGATATTGGACAGATGTCAGGAGTGGTCTAAATTTTCCTCTGAAATTAGCATGACACCTGGCCCTGGTCTTTAATTGGTTGATACACCTCACCTAATCCCCAGGTTGGTTGGCTCCTATGGGCTGCAGCAAGCCCCTTAAGCTCCATTCGTCATTGAGGCAGACAAAAGCTGGAGATGAAGAGTCAAAGGAGGGTCTCGGCTTTGAGCTCTAATCCAATTAGAAGGCTCTTAAGGAACCTGAGTAGAGTTTCACGTCACTTAAAAGTGCACATGAACTCTGGCCACTTCCATGACCTTTAGTGACCTCGAAAATGGTATCTTGCTAGATGCACAGCTGGTCTTCCTTGCCTTTTCTCTGTCCAGAGGAGACTGAGAAGGATCACCGGCCCTCCCATCATGCTCTGCTACAGTAACTGTCACATTCTCCAGAAAAGGAACACTTCTCAGCGTTACAGAGATCTACTGATAGTTGTGTAATGGCACCTTGTTTGCAATAAACACTTTAATATTATTATGTAAACACAACAAGACAACAGAGCCACTTTGGGTTATTTATTTTAAATTTTTGTTTCGGTACTTCAGGGATTGTATGTGTTTGCGGCTGAATCAATTTATTCATATTTCTTTCTAAACAGGGTTGTTTGCCTCAGGTGACTAAATTTCATGTAAATACATAAATATTTATTATTGCTTTTAAGACATTTTGTGGCAATTTATCTCCATTCTCCCTTATCCTATAAACATTTGCAGGTGTTACAGTGAAGGATGAAGCATGGCTAAAAAGTTTAACTTTGCGATTTGAGGTTACTATTTAAACTTTCATCAACTAGTTCATGTGTCTGGCTAAAGACAACTGGCAAAATAAATGGTTCCTTAGTGTTTGCCTAAAGGGGGCCAATCTCTAAGTCTGGTAATGTTCCCAGCTAGTGATCAAACAATGAAATGTAATCAGCAGTCCAAGCCAACTTCATATAAAACATAATACCTAATATAAAGTTCATTTCTATGAATATTAAAGCAGCATAAAATCTTATGAACATTTAATTCAACTCCACCTTTAATAATGCAAAAAAATTTAGAGTTTAACATTTCTTCATATAGATCGCTGCTTTCTTTGCTATGGTGTGTATTACATGTGGAACAAGACAGAACATTTTGACTTCAGATGCTAAATACAAATCTGTACTGGTTATAGCAAGACTTGGGGCCACCTGATTAAATTGCATATATTAGGCCTTCATTAGTGGAAACATTCCCACTTCTTGTAACACCAGCCTTTTTAGATAGTATACCTGCTGAGGATGTTGCTATTAGACATGCTATGCTACGTGCACACTGCCTGCTCGCTCAACTTGCAAATCATTAAACCTCATGCAAGCTGTCGCTGAGCCTTCCCCAGCATGCACACTGCCCGTTCGGGTGGGGCGTATCTTCTTAATTTATGCCGGCAAGAACCAGTCAACCAGTATAGGGAAAACATCCGTCTCTGCAACTCTTAATAAGTATTTAGTATTTGCGTGACTCCGCTATTAAAAATGTATTACGACGATGCCAAGTCAATGTTTTGTCAATGTTCAAATAGCAATTTACTTTGTTTTACGTTATGCATGTGTCACTCACCCGTGATCCCAACGATCTCTGAAACCTTCCATCCATCCATTTTAAGAATTATATCTCTGTATGAAGCCATAGATGCATCATAAATAATGGGGATAACGGGCACCGCAACTATATGTTTCTCGTCAGTTTAGCTAGTGAGTAGATTTTTAGCTAGCAATAGAAAAGAGAAGGGACTTCAAAATGCAGAGAACATCTGCCCTGCCATTGGAAGTTGCCGAACTCCGTCACTGCCTGCTGGCTGGAAATTAGCATAAAGTTGAAAATTTCTCAACTGTCGCTGGGAGATTTTTATCTCTGAAAATAGCTTCGCCCACTGTTGCTGCGATTTTCTGGATCTCGTTGGAAATGAATGGGAATGTGCCTCTTTGTAGCGCTAGCGAGCGGACAGTGTGCACGTGCGTTACTGTTAGTTGTTAGACATGTTTCTGTATTGTGGTTAGACATGTTTCTGTTAGTGTTAGACAGTTGTTACACATGTAGCTGCAAGCTGTTAGACATGTGTCTGTAAGCTGTTAGCCATGTTGCTGTTAGCTGTTAGACATGTCTGTTAGCTGTTACACATGTGTCTGTTAACTGTTACACATGTGTCTGTTAGCTGTTAGACATGTGTCTGTTAGCTGTTAGACATGTCTGTTAGCTGTTAGACATGTCTGTTAGCTGTTAGACATGTGTCGGTTGGCTATTATACATGTTGCTGTAAGTTGTTAGGTGTAAGACATGTTGCTGCAAGCTGTTAAGTTGTATGTTGTTAGTACTTTCCATCCTCACCACTCTATTTGACACTACTAGGTGTTATGGCCGAAGAGAAAGATTTCATATACAAGTGCTGGTCATAAAATTAGAATATCATCAAAACGTTGATTTATTTCAGTAATTCCATTCAAAAAGTGAAACTTGTATAATGTATACATTCATTCCACACAGACTAATACATTTCAAGTGTTTATTTCTTTTAATTTTGATGATTATAACTGACAACTAATGAAAACCCCAAATTCAGTATCTCAGAAAATTAGAATATTGTGAAAAGGTTCAATATTGAAGACACCTGGTGCCACACTCTAATCAGCTAATTAACCCAAAACACCTGCAAAGGCCTTTAAATGGTCTCTCAGTCTAGTTCTGTAGGCT
>JACXGI010021112.1:0-10608 GCA_016801175.1 Esox masquinongy | reverse complement strand
GTGTGTGTGGTGGTAGTGACCGGTATGTGTGGTGGTGGTGACTGGTGTGTGTGTCTCTTACCTTACAACTGCTGTCATTGTAACAGTACCACTTGTCGTTGGGGTTTTTGGCATAGGTCACATAATGACCTCCTCCCATTATACCGGAATGGCACTGAGGAGAGACACCAAATAACGGGATGCGTTAAACCACCTGAGGCGTATCTTAGGAGGCCAGACCCTCAATCGACTTTGGCATCACTTACTGAAATTGCATATAAGTTGTAGATATTCTCCAGGCTGTGGTGTCCCTGGCTCAGGGCCCTGGGGGTCTCTGGGTCGGTGCTGGGCTCCAAGCCATCGCTGTTCCCGTTCATCACAATGACGTCACCGAGGCTGCTGGAGGCTTCTGTAGTCGACGTATCTGGCCCTCTCCCCGGCGCCCCCCCACTGGACCCCCCCGTCCCCGGGAGCCTGTCTGTGTGTGCCTGCGACGGCCCCTCCCTGGGTTCGGCTCCGCCTCCCCCGTCCCTGGTGACACCCTCCAGGTTCTCCTTGCTGTTGGAGAGGCGGTGGCGGCTGCCCAGCTGGGGAAGGCGAAGGCGGGGCTGTCTACGGCCCAACCCCCCCGACCCTCCCCCTGTCTTGGGGCTACCGGAGGGGCTGCCGTTTCGGCTGACGTAGGGCGGAGGGGCTGACTTCCTGCCCGAGGCCGGAGATGCTGTGCGGAGAGACAGGAGACGACAGATCAGGCAAGCAGTCTCGTTTCTCACTTCCTCTGTTAATGGGCCATGTGGTGTTGAACACCATGAATATAACTTCTAAAAATAACAGCCACTGCAGCCTGCAGGTTTGTCAGTTCTTTGAAATGCATCATGAACAGAAACACACTGTTTGCCTGGTCTGGCATGTTCCAGTGCACTCAAGTTCATTATCACCAACTCCTTCCTGGACTGAAGATTTTCACAATGGTGAAGCGTGATCTGGGTACGGTAACACAGCAGGTCTAATCAAAATGTTTGCCAATTGTAAACAAGCTAGCTGGCTAACATCGCCTGTATCTTAACAAATCCTTGAGGAGGCTAAACCAGGAAACTGGATTAGGAATTTACTGTGAACCAGGAATTTACTGTGTAAAAAAAAAAAAAAAAAAAAGCGTCCACAAACTGCAGCAAGTGAGACAGGTGAAGGATTGGATAAGACCTTGTGATTCCAACCTGATTCAGCCCAAAGAGTTCTAGTCAAGGGGATAGGGGAGAGGGAGTTATTTGGGATGCAGCCAGACGTGTGATAAGAACTTTGAGACTGATGACATCAGACCTTTGACGACGTTGAGGAACCCAGCAGGGGCGGAGACGGAAGAGACGGTCTCTCCTCCCCCTATACTCAGTAGCTCCTCCCCCTCACTACGGCTCTGCAGGCTGTGAAGCTCCGCCTCCCGGGGAGCCAGGTAAATGCTCGGGTCAAAACCCTCCCTGGGAAACTTGACGATCTTCTGGGACTTGATCCAGCGGCCGTTCACAAACTGGAACCTCTTCAGGTGGACGATCTGCAAGGCAGAGCCCAGCAACATCAGCAGGTGAAACACTTAGGCACAGTCTTGTTACAACGTTAACCATGAGCTCTTGGTATTTTACTATCATAACTCTGCATGCATGAGGAATAATTTTAATCAATGGGATCAAGTCTGCCAGCTGGCAACAACGCTGTTCCCAGTCATCTGTTCACTATCAAACACCTCCTGGAATCTTTTTGATCCTGTCTGAATCTAGCTTTGCTACGGCAGGCAGACTTGCACTGGCTGGGAACGCGGTTCTGTTCCGTCCACTTCCTCGGGTCAATGTCTGTGCACACAGGTTCTGACCAGGATGGGCGGCAGCCTCCAGAGGTCCAGTTTCTTGGTGGCCAAGCGGTGAGTCTTGCACTTGGAGCAGTAGTACAGCTCGTTCTCCCCCAGCTCCTCCTCGCTGGTGAAGGCCTTCAGGCAGCTGTCCAGACTGATGGGCTCCGCCTGGGCCCTGCGACTCTGCTGGACACTGCTGTGCTCCTCCACGACCTGGGGAGGAGGAGGTGGGGTGTTAGGATATAGACTGACAATTAACCGGGGCCCTGCGACTCTGCTGTGCTCCTCTACAACCTGGGGAGGAGGAGGTGGGGTGTTAGGATATAGACTGACAGTTATCTGGGGCCCTGCGACTGTGCCGTGGGGACATAGTGATGGAAGGGGTACAGGGCTAGATTTGACAGTAGTTCTTGACTTGTGTTCGTGGTGAACATATTCTCTGATCTCCAGCAGCTGCTCAAAGCACTGGAAGTTGGCCATTGTTTCCTTTACAATCTGGTGACACCTTCTGTGAGACCTGCAATAGGATGCATAAGTCTTCCCAGTATGAACAGGTTCTGTATGATATTCAGTAGGTTTTTACCTTCTCCTGTGAGGTCTGATAGCGGAGGTGCAAGGCTGTGGGATCCCAGTCGACGGCGATGTAGGTGTTCTCCACTGAGGCCTTGTCCTCGGTACATTCAACCGCACAACCCCGGCAGAACCTGAACACAAACACACACTTTTACTATCAAGGGTGAGGACTATCAAAAACAACCATTTTACCTAACCCCCAACCTTAACCTCAATAACCTTTATGCCTACCTTAACCTAACCTAACTCTTAAACCTAATGCTCACTGTCTAAATGTAACCCTAATTCTAAGACTAAACTTAATCCCAGGACAGATAAAGCTTCTTTGAGGATCCGTCCAATGTCCTTACTTTGCATGATGTTCTCGCACGCACGCACGCACGCACGCACGCACGCACGCACGCATCAGTACTGTGTTCTGTTGTTGTTATTTGTATTCTTAAGAGTGGGGCAGTCCAACTGCTTTATCATTTCCTATCCCTTTTGTTACAGACAGAACAGTAAAGAAAAGTAGGAGCCGGCGTGTGGGTTTGGATATGACGTATAAAACCGTAATACTGTTTTCCTCCTGTCCTGTACATACACTGAACAAAATTGTAAACACAACCCTTTTGTTTTTGCCCCCATTCGTCATGAGCTGAACTCAAAGATCCAAGACTTCATGTACACAAAAGGCCTATTTCTCTCAAATATTGTTCACAAATCTGTCTAAATCTGTGTTAGTGAGCACTTCTCCTCAGCCGAGATAATCCATCCACCTCAGAGGTGTGGCATATCAAGATGCTGATCAGACAGCATGAGTATTGCACAGGTGTGCCTTAGGCTGGCCACAATAAAAGGCCACTCTAATATGTGCAGTCAGTATCTGGCCACTCTGTATATTAGACCAGTCAGTATCTGGTGTGACCACCATTTGCCTCACGCAGTGCAACACATCTCCTTCACATAGAGTTGATCAGGTTGTTGATTGTGGCCTGTGGAATGTTGGTCCACTCCTCTTCAATGGCTGTGCGAAGTTGCTGGATACTGGCAGGAACATGCTGTTGTATACGCCGATCCAGAGCATCCCAAACATGCTCAATGGGTGATATGTCCAGTTAGTATGCTGGCCATGCAAGAACTGGGATGTTTTCAGCTTCCAGCACTTGTGTACAGATCCTTGCAACATGGGGTCGTGCATTATCATGCTGCAACATGAGGTGATGGTCGTGGATGAATGACACAACAATGGGCCTCAGGATCTCGTCACGGTATCTCTGTGCATTCAAAATGCCATCAATAAAATGCACCTGTGTTCGTTGTCCGTAACACACGCCTGCCCATACCATAACCCCACCGCCACCATGGGCCACTCGATCCACAATGTTGACATCAGCAAACCGCTCACCCACACAACGCCATACACGCTGTCTGCCATCTGCCCTGTACAGTGAAAACCGGGATTCATCCGTGAAGAGAACACCTCTCCAAAGTGCCAGACGCCATCGAATGTGAGCATTTGCACACTCAATTCGGTTACGACAACGAACTGCAGTCAGGTCGAGACCCCAATGAGGACGACGAGCATGCAGATGAGCTTCCCTGAGACAGTTTCTGACAGTTTGTGCAGAAATTCTTTGGTTATGCAAACTGATTGTTGCAGCAGCTGTCCGGGTGGCTGGTCTCAGATGAGCTTGGAAGTGAAGATGCTGGATGTGGAGGTTCTGGGCTGGTGTGGTTACACGTGGTCTGCGGTTGTGAGGCCGGTTGGATGTACTGCCAAATTCTCTGAAACGCCTTTGGAGACGGCTTATGGTAGAGAAATGAAAATTCAATTCACGGCCAACAGCTCTGGTGGACATTCCTGCAGTCAGCATGCCAATTGCACACTCCCTCAAAACTTGCGACATCTGTGGCATTGTGCTGTGTGATGGAACTGCACATTTTAGAGTGGCCTTTTATTGTGGCCAGCTTAAGGCACACCTGTGCAATACTCATGCTGTCTGATCAGCATCTTGATATGCCACACCTGTGAGGTGGATGGATTATCTCGGCAAAGGAGAAGTACTCACTAACACCGATTGAGACAGATTTGTGAACAATATTTGACAGAAATAGGCCTTTTGTGTAAATAGAGAAAGTCTTAGATCTTTGAGTTCAGCTCATGATGAATGGGGGCAAAAACAAAAGTGTTGCGTTTATAATTGTGTTCAGTGTATGACTAATAAAAACACAAAAGTTGACCAGAAACAACAGATAGACACATGGTAACACAGCATCCCCCCAACATGTTTCTCTCCATCAGATACAGCAATACGACAGAAGTGTGTATTTTTATGATGATGACGAAGGCCTCACCTGTACCAAGGACACCAGGCACAGGAGTTTCCATCCTTGGCCACCACCCGCAATGTGAATGGATACTGGTAGCCCATGCTGTCGTCACTGCAGCGGAAACAAAAACAGAACATGATGAAGGACAAGCAACATAACCGCCCAACTCCATCAAAGCAAAGACCGGCAGACCGTCTAGCCACACTCAAATGGACACGGAAAAACACTCAAACTGAGCTGGCGACTTGCTCACCTTGAATAATTCCTGTGACCGTTACTTTAACGCGCTGGCTCTTCTGCACCATCAAAATCACAGACAAATGCCTTTTCAGCATTTGTCAGCAATGTTCAATAATGAAGTCGTTATTATTAAGTTAAAATAATAATGCCAAAAGGTGTTCACGTCTAATCAGGGTCCTCTCTGGGTGGGAATGAGTTACGTGGTGGACAGGTCAGCAGTGTCAGTGACCCTTAAAAACAAAAACATGAAAATGCCAAGTTCGGAAACCTTGTTTTAAATTATTTAAAATAAATGTATGTAAATCCTGAAAGAAAACTGATGTGGTCTTAATGACCCCCACACGTTTCTAGGGGTAATAATTTTACATTTTTTGCTTGACCGTGTAAGCACAGCCGGCCAAGAAGAGCGAGTGTCACTCACAAACCCACCCACCGACCACCCACCCACTGTTTAACAGCGCAGTGGTTAGAGACAGTCTGCCACACAGCAGGCCGGGAATCGAATCCAGCCAGGGACAAAACTAATTAGGTTTAATTGAGGATAAACTACAACTTCACTGGCTACAAGCGGTGAGCAAGTGAATATAGTTACCTGAAACCAAATCATTATGAAAATCGAAAACAACTAGTTAATGGTCATTGTTTTCATTATAGGTAGGCTACCATGTATAGTATCGGTTTCTAATTTAACACGTTAAATTTACATTATTGATACGCAAATGGCGTTCCATACACCAGGTTTCGGATTAGCACAGGAACAGAGTATTGGCCATTTCTTACAACAAAAACTGGCATTGGCAGATAAATAGCTGTTCTTCAAACACCCGCCCTTTGTTCACCACAATCACATCTAACCGTGGCCCGGCTGAAATAGGCTTGCCCAGTTTTTCTTTTTTGTGTTCTTGAATTATTTGAAGTTTGCTTGGGGGGAGCAGAGTGAAAATATAGACTGCTTTCTCAATGTGGGCCGAATGCTCTGTCTCTGATTCTAAGTATCAGAATGCTGCAACTCGCCAGGCCTTTCTCACTTTACTGACTGTGAGGTTTAAGTGTTTACCAAAAAACTATAATCTAGCACTCTGGGTCCCTTGCAGACCACATCCTGTTCTTTGTTTTAGACGGTTAAATATAATGAATTGTGTGTGACGTGTGGTTAATGGTTGCTGCTCACAGACCAAGCATTTGGGCGTCTGTAGACTGTGATCGCCTTGACAACCTGAGAGCCAGCAGGGTGAGACAGGTAACACCACCGACATCACAAGTTTCTAAAGATTGTGTAAGAGGAAGTTGGTTTGATGATGTTGACATGTTCTCCGATGTACCAAAGATGCCTGTTGTCGTTGAGAGCAAAATGACTTAACAACGGTCAATGGAAACCAAAATCACCAAACAACTGAGGGCTGGATTCAAAGTTTCACCGAAAATTAAAGTAAACAATTTAAATCACAGGCTGTTCCAACTTGCAACTCATAATGTGACACAGTAGTGTGTATGGCCCCCATGTGCCTGTATGCACTCCCAACAACATCTGGACATGCTCCTGATGAGACAGCGGATGGTGTCCTGGGGGATCTCCTCCCAGACCTGGATCAGGCCATCATGTCCCACTAGAGGATGTCGGGCCCTCATGTCACCCTCATGGAGTCTAAACATGCACACCAGTAGCTCACTAGAGGTCACTTTGTTGGGCTCTGGCAGTGCTGCTCCTGTTCCTCCTCCACAGATAGCTGGACTATCTGTGCAACCTGAACGGGCTGCAGGTACCGCCTCATGCTACCAGTAGTGACAAGGACACTAGCAAAATGCAAAACTACAGAAGAATTAGGAAGGATAAGGAGAGCAATTGTCTGTGGCCACCACCTGTAAAACCATTCCCTTTTGGGAGGTTGTCTTGCTGTTGCCTCTCCAGTGTACCTGTTGTCACTTTAATTTGCACCAAAACAGGTGACAATGATTCACAATGGCTTATGCTTCCTAACTGGACAGATTGATATCCCTGAAGTTTAAATGACTTGATGTTATACTGTGATGAATGATTACGTGTTCCCTTAATTTTTTTGAGCAGTGCATTTGAAAGGTGCGAGTTTGTGCCTGATTTGTCCTGTGTACGGCCAAAAACATTCAATAATATCTGGTTTCCCTAAAATCCTAGTTAAGAGGATTACTGGAACAATGAGAGAATTAACAGGAATCTTCCAACCAGGAATTCTAGAAAACCAGAGATTTTAATAAAAGTTCTGAGTATTTTGCAGTCCTGTCTGTGTTACTGACCAGACCTGTGTGTGTGTTTGTACTGACCAGTCCAGTGTGTGTGTGTGTGTACTGACCAGTCCAGTGTGTGTACTGACCAGTCCAGTGTGTGTGTGTGTACTGACCAGTCCAGTGTGTGTGTGTGGTACTGACCAGTCCAGTGTGTGTGTGTGTGTGTGTGGTACTGACCAGTCCAGTGTGTGTGTGGTACTGACCAGTCCTGTGTGTGTGGCACTGACCAGTCGTGTGTATGGTACCGACCAGTCCTGTGTGTGTGGCACTGACCAGTCGTGTGTGTGGTACTGACCAGTCCTGTGTGTGTGGCACTGAACAGTCGTGTGTGTGGTACTGACCAGTCCTGTGCGTGGTTGCTGGCCTCCTGGGGGGGCAGAGGGCTGGCCAGACGGGACACCTGCACCCAGACGGCATCGTACAGGTCCTTGTTCCTGGTGTGGACAGTACAGGGCACGATCAGGGGCATCCCAAACAGACTGGCACGGTTCTTCTGACTGGACAGGAAGTACAGCTCTGTCCGCATCTGCAGGAACACACACATATTTACCTTTGACGAAATGAGCGCGCGCAGGTCCAAATTAAATAACACACTTCTGAGATGACTCCTGGTAGTCAAAGACCCCCCAATCATCCACACTACTCACTACTGAACCAGTACTGGATCAACAACCCGGCCGATTGGTGTTGACCGTGGAGACATCCAATTCTGTTGTAATTAATCTGTTGTGAAGATGTGTTTACCCACCATCTTCCGGTGCATGGCGATGATGTACCCGATGAAGGGGCTGTCCTGGAGGGGGAACACTTGTCCATTAGCCGGCCGGACTCCTTCGTTGGGCAGGGCCGTCTCCAGGGCCTCACCGCAGGGCACCACGGCGCTGGCCGTGCCGTTGGGGATCAGAGCAGGCTTACCCGCTGGGAACCCCTTAGCTGCCACGCCCACCCCGTTAGCCATGGGCACAGGGATGATGTCTGGAGGGCAGGGAGAGACAGACAGTTAGCCACACAGGGATGATGTCTGGAGGGCAGGGAGAGACAGAAAGTTAGCCACACAGGGTTGATGTCTGGAGGTCAGGGAGAGACAGACAGCTACACAGGGATGATGTCTGGAGGTCAGGGAGAAACAGACAGTTAGCCACACAGGGATGATGTCTGGAGGTCAGGGAGAGACAGACAGACCGCTACACAGGGATGATGTCTGGAGGTCAGGGAGAGACAGACAGACCGCTACACAGGGATGATGTCTGGAGGTGAGGGAGAGACAGACAGTTAGCTACACAGGGTTGATGTCTGGAGGTCAGGGAGAGACAGACAGCTACACAGGGATGATGTCTGGAGAGGTGTTTGGAAGTGGGTGAGGAGACTCACCCGTCTGAGTGGGGGAGGTGAGGGAGGAGGGTGAACCAGGAACAGGGGTCTCAAATGCACACAGGAAGCCATTGGCCGTCAGGCGCACCTTCTGGTTGTCCTGAGGAAAATTCTACAGCACGCACGCACACACGCACACACACACTTCATTATTGACACCATCCAATACAATGCACACTGATGTTACCAAAGTGAAGCTTACCCTAACCCTTTCATACAACGTTCTCTCTGTGTGTACCATGATATTGGGAAATAATGTGTGTGTGTTTGTGTTTATGTGTATCATGATATTGGATGTTATGTGTTGGTGTCTCTCTGTGTGTACCTTGATATTAGAGGTAATGTGTGTGTGTACCTTGATATTAGAGGTAATGTGTTTGTGTGTGTGTGTGTGTACCTTGATATCGGAGGTAATGTGTGTGTGTGTGTGTATGTGTGTACCTTGATATTGGAGGTGTGGACTTCCGCTAGTAGAATCTGTTCAGGTTTCAGACCACACAGTTCACTAAGCTGTTTCTTCAGCCCGGTGTAGGTCTCATCCATGTTGAGCCTGAGGCCAAACCGCACCGGGGTGGATCCATCCAGCTTGATGACTGGCAGACAGACAGACAACAGGGTCACTTCAGGAAGTGAATGGAAGTGCTTCAGAGAACTGACCACAGTTTTTCATTAGGGCTGTGATTTACTGCTTTTAAAGTCTGGGGAGGAAACCCGTCTGTTGCCCATTGGAGATTCCTGCGTCCAGGGAAGGTCATCACTGACAGTCTGGTAGACACCTGACTCAAAGTCCCTCGAAGGGTGTGGAAAGGGCATTTCGATGTAGTCGACAAGAGGCATTCATGATGAAGGCAACACACTCCCCTGGTTGGATGTTCCCATTTCAAACTGAACGACTCATGATCTATGTTATATGATCTATGTTATACTAAAGCATCACGCAACAAAACCAAACTCGTGTTTACTTCCAAATGTCTGGCGATGAGGAAGCTTGCGGTGTTGCTCATGTAAATGGCTAGTCAATGAGAACCAACCAAAATGCTCGCACACTTACTTTGGGAGTGAACACTGGGGTTATTTCCTCTTCAGACCAGAGAGTCACAGCTCTCCCTGCCTGGTCAAGAATGCGGTTTATGTCGGGCAGCCTACATCGCTGGTCACTCCCAGCCTTCATTTCAAACTCTCCTTGTTCTAAATGTTCTTGGCAAACGGCACAAGCTAACCAGGACCAGAAGAAAGGGATAATGGGATATTTTACCAGCCTAATTTCACATGTCGATACTGGCCCAACCCTCTGGCTGTCTGCTGGCCACCCACTCCACCCTCCTGACTCATTTCAGGGGAAATGAGTCCCTCTCCAGTAATCTGTCTGTCTCTCATCAGGGGAAATGAGTCCCTCTCCAGTAACCTGTCTGTCTCTCATCAGGGGAAATGAGTCCCTCTCCAGTAACCTGTCTGTCTCTCATCGGGGGGAAATGAGTCCCTCTCCAGTAATCTGTCTGTCTCTCATCAGGGGAAATGAGTCCCTCTCCAGTAACCTGTCTGTCTTTCATTAGGGGAAAATGAGTCCCTCTCCAGTAATCTGTCTGTCTCTCATCAGGGGAAATGAGTCCCTCTCCAGTAACCTGTCTGTCTCTCATCAGGGGGAAATGAGTCCCTCTCCAGTAACTGTCTGTCTCTCATTAGGGGGAAATGAGTCTCTCTCCAGTAACCTGTCTGTCTCTCATTAGGGGTAAATGAGTCTCTCTCCAGTAACCTGTCTGTCTCTCATCAGGGGGAAATGAGTCCCTCTCCAGTAACCTGTCTGTCTCTCATCAGGGTATTCAGTGCGGTTCCTCACCAGTGATCTCCAGGTGCATGGAGCTGTCCATGGGAAGGGGCAGGGACAGGAAGTTGAAGGGGTCGAAGCGGGCGCTGATGTGGCCACAGGTCTTACACTTCACCTGGGACTTGAGTTGGCCATGGAACAAGTCCACCACGATGGAGCGGTTTCTCCGCAAATGGTTCTCCCAAGCCTGGTAACACACACA
>JACXGI010021111.1:0-10518 GCA_016801175.1 Esox masquinongy | reverse complement strand
GACCACCCTAGGCCATGGGATTACCCTAGACCATGGGACCACCCTAGGCCACGGGACCGCCCTTGACCATGGGACTGCCCTTGACAATGGGACCACCCTATGCCACGGGATCAACGCACTTTGAACCGTACATTTGTTTGATTATATCAAAATAATATATTAAAATACATGTTTTTTTAAATGATTGGTCAAAGAAGGTTGTTTCTTAGATGGCTAAACTGTTTTTAATCCCAGAGAGGCCTGATGTGATCATAGCATTTTCATCTGTAAAAGCAAGCGATGGAATTTAGAATGCATCTAAACAGTCAGTAGGCGTTCTTACATGATGGAAAACAAAGGAGTTTAAAACTCTGTCAGGAAGATAGGCAACGTTATGGAGGTTGGAGTTTCCTTCTTGAATAGCTGCAGCCTCCATATTCACCCTGTGTTGAACCATATTAGAGGTTCCTGATTCCTTTCTCTTTCCAGGCCAAAACCAATTTCCCCTCACCCATAGAGCCAGACCTGGATGTATCACATGGTTTAGCAAGACACATCCGAAGCGTGTGCCAAATATCAATAAACAATCAAGAGGTACATATGAATATGTGCTCATTTTTTCACCACTGTGGGGTTGAAATGAAGGTTTGAATGTTCTCGCATTAGATATGATACTAATGTAAATACGATAGCATTGAGCGCCGTTTTACCATGGATGCGGCATATTACATTTTGTGGAGATTTATCATTCGGTGTCAGACAAATAGCTTTTTAAGTGTTTCACAAAATTCAGAATGCCAGAATAATCAATCATGGCGGCTTGGCCCTAATGATTCCTTGTGAGGAGAGGGACCACTGACCTAAATTTCATGACCTTGCAAGGGTGGAATGCTTGTTATAGCATCTGGAAAATCAATGGATTTCCATGAATGCTGACTCCACGCCTCGCTATTTATTTCCCTTTATTTTACCAGGCATGTCATTTAAGAACATTCTTATTTACAATGTGGCTAGAAGGCCATCTGCGGGACAGGAAGTAGAAGTATGTGCAAGACAAGGCAGACACAACAGACAGAACAAACTTGGCAACCGCGCAGATACATCAGCGGAAAGACAGTGAAACAAAGCATTTACAAACATGAGAGACTCCACATCTACATGAACGGAGACCAATGACAACATCTCAAAATGGCACCAGCATTAATAAGGGCAATTACTCAAGGCAAAAGTAGGCAGATTTCACAAATAGAAGGGACATTACATGGCAACAATGCAAAAGCATTACAGACCACCATACAAGCGACAGTTAAGCTATTCGCTCATGTAGCAGCTTCAGCTGTCAGTGAAAATGTCCAAGACAAAGGCAAAAAGTTGTGACAGAGACAAAGCGTTCCAGCTTAAGGGACTTTCTGAGATTGTTCCAGTTGCTCCCTGCAGCTAACTGAAAAGGATGTTTGTTATTGGGGAATTTGAACAGAATGTGACTGGCAGAATGGGTGCTTTATGTGGAGGATGGGGATTGTTGTAAGTGTCTCAGACAGCTAGGAGGAAGGCCTAAGAGGGTTTAGTTGATGGTCGTCAACCAGTGATTTTGCATCTTGTATAAAAGGTGGCTTAAAAAAAATGCAGAGTATATTGATATGTTTTTTTAAGAAGAATTGGTGGCAAATCTTATGGCCAAATGGTACAGTACATAATAGCTGCTCAAGTGTACATTTGAATCATCAGTTTGGCAGAACACATTATTATAAAGGAATCATTAGATAACAACACATTATTATAAAGGAATCATTAAGTAATAACACATTATTATAAAGGAATCATTAGGAAACAACACATTATTATAAAGGAATCATTAGGTAACAACACGTGAATGTAAAGGATTTAGTAAGTAAGGACACAGTAACATTCTGTAGTTACTAGGTAATGGTAACATGCTGAGAGTATTATGTAACAACACAGTAATATGCAGGAATAATTAGGTAACAACAAAGTAATGTTCAGGAATCATTAGGAAAGGATATAGTAACATACAGGAATCATTAGGAAAGGATACAGTAACATAAAGGAATCATTAGGATGTGATACTGTAACATACAGGAATCATTAGAACGTGACACAGTAACATATAGGAATCATTAGGATGTGATACTGTAACATTCAGGAATCATTAGGATGTGAGACAGTAACATACAGGAGTCATTAGGACGTGATACCATAACATACAGAAGTCATTAGGACGTGATACTGTAACACGCAGGAACACCACAGTAAATATGTTGTTGAATGATACACTTCACCCCCAAAGGGATCATTTAAAACATGCTGCATCTCTATGACAAAACACATTATTCAACCAAGCTGAGACAACATATGTACCAGTAGTGTATGAGATATTGCAGGGATTTCAAAACCACGTCCCTGAGCATGTGTGCCACATTTGATCTCTCTTGAATCAAACAGATCAAGTGAAATAATGATGTGGATGGTACAGCACCACTGTGTGTTGCGTGTGTTGAGTCTTAACACGGTTTGCAACATGTGTACCTCATTTTGTTTAAACAGAGCTCCTTGCAGTTGAGATCATGAATTGATAGGTAGAGGATATGTTTGCGGTGCTGTCCAAAGAGTAAATGCATAAAATATGGAACAGGAAAAAGCACACAGAGGACATCAAAGTTATATGATTAATATTTTCATTCATTTATAATTAATTTAGAATCAGCATAAACACCCAACATTTTGGGTAGATATTTTTCAAGGGTCTGACCAAATGTGCACCACATTAGCCTATAATATAAATATCCTCTCATGATTTCTATGCATTTTGCCAGGTCACACCCATATGAATATTTGTTGGCCAATTGCTACTTGTTTTAGGTGTCCAATCTGAAAAATATTGTGTTGATAGATATATTGTTACTGTGTCCATAGATATACACTTTTTATATCAAGTCATGTTTCGAGCGGATCTGTCGTTCGATTAACATTTAGTGATTAGTCCTATTCATAATATGTGTTATTGAAGTAACTGTGTCCCTTTTGAGGAAGGTGGCTGAATTTCATGACTCATTCAAATCGGGTTAGAGGCGTGACCTTGCAACATTAACCTTTTCGATTGGTTGTTACAGCGCCACCCATTGGCAAAGCAGAATAATGTGTTTTAAATGTTCCCTCTCTGTCCAGATGCATCATTTGATCAAGTTTCATAAAAATTGGGGCAGCAGTGGTTAAATTGTTATCATGGGGGGAGATCACTAGGTAACAACGGAGTAATAAACAGAACAGGACTCATTAGATAACTAACCCAGTTAGAACAAAGTAACAGACCTGAGCAGAAAACAATCCCAGGAAAATCTCCCTGCCCTAGTACTATTTATAGTTGGACAGAGCTGAATGTCCTTAAGATGAGTTATTACCAGGGTTCAGATGACAGCCATGAGGAGCTTGCAGCCACTCCCACAACTAATCAGGGCACCTCCAGAACACTCTGAAATATTCATGTGGGATTTCCAAATGGATAGAGAACGAAGGTCCAGCCCTCTGTTTATGGGGCAACCCCAGGAGTCCAAGTGCAATCTAAACCCAGCTAATTGTTATTATAGAGCTGCATCCTGGATCCCTCAAATAAATTCCACACAGCAGAGTGGACGAGAGTTGGGATGGAGCTAGCAAGCAGCCCGGGGAGCATTTCTGAGCTAACATTCTGCGCGGATTCTCATGGAGCAGTTTTGGAGGAGTGGAAGCAATGTGCTGCGGTCGAGATTAGACGGGATGTGTGTGGATCAGCATGCGTCTGGATGGGGCACCATGAGATTTGGACCGTGCAGAATGTCATCAGGCAGCGGGTTTGGGGTGAGGTTCTAGAAGCGTTGCTCTCGGTAATGGTGTGATAAACTGTGGCAGGGCCTCTGGGCAATGTGGGATCCGCCATCCACTGCCTGTCTGTCAATCAATGGCTTGTGTAAGCAGCATGATCTGTTTGATGTTCCGCCTAAACAACTCCCACTGGGATACATCACTCACTGATTGACAGGCGGTTTCAGTTCCGCCTCTCCGCCATCCCCCCTCTCTTCACACACACACACACACACACACACACACACCGACACAGATTAGGACAGATCTATAGTGCTCAGGTTTGAGTAACGTAAAGCACCTGACCTTCTAAAAGACTAAAGGATAAACAATGTTTGCCGCTGACAGTGACCCGTCCTCACTACACACACACACACACACTCATGCACACACGCGCACGCACGCACGCGCACACACATACACAGTCCTGTATTATACTGTATAAAACAGGACTTTTATACTATATGCTGCAGAGCTGACACACTCACACTTTAACACACACTGTTATTCTCTCTTTGTTACTCTCTGTTTGTCTTGGGCAGATCAATACATTAACCTTTGCGATCTAAACTCTCCTCCTCTTTAGTTCTGTCTCTAAATCATTGTCGCCTTGTTTATCCTCCATCTCTCCTTTTCTTCCATCTCTCCATTTCTCTGTCGTTCTTCGTCTCTCCATCATTGTCTCTTTTTGTGGTGGTTGGTGACTTCATTAATCTGGCTGGGTCTCCATGTTGACTGGAGGTGTACAGGGAGAAGCTGAATGTGACCAGTCAGCCCATATGTCTGTTTCAACATGGTCACCAATCTGTTTCCTCTGCTCTGTCTGCCTGGCCCCTGCAGCTCCTCTCCACTCCTCTCTTCTTCACTGATCTCCTCTCTCCTCCTCTCTCCTACTCTCTCCTCCTCTTGTCTCTTATCATGCTTTACACTCATTCCCTCTGCCCTTACTTCTCCTTCTCCACCTCCTCTTACTCCTGCTCCACGCTCTCCTCTCCATCTGTCTTGTTCTCTGTAGTGACAGATCAATGCCTCTCTTTCCACTCCCCCTTACCGCTCTCTCCCTGTCTCTGATCATATCTTTTTAACAAGTGCTGATTAATGACATACACAGACTGATGAATAATTCACAACGGACAGCGAGAGGAGAGGGGGTGAGAGAGGGAAGGGGAGGTGGATAGAGGAGAGAGGGGGAGGAGAAAAAGAAGAGAGGAGGTGAATAAAGAATGTAGGGATAAGAAGGGAGAGAGAGGCAGAGATTGACAACATGGGAACAGAGAGCAATAGACAATGTTACAAAGGTTTAAAGAAAGGGGCAACAGAGTGAGGAGAAACAGGAAGAGGAGAGGGAGGAATATAGAGGAGACAGAGAGTGGAGGCAGAGGGGAAGGAGGAGAGAGGGAGGAGAGAGTCAAAGGAGAGGGGGGAAAAGAGGGGAGAAAGAACCAGGGGGAGAGGGGAAAGAGAGAAGGCGTAGAGAATTTCATGCAATTCCCCCTAAGGCTAGAGGATTGTTTCACACTGGCTGCTGTTTTCTCATTTACTCATTTGCTCCTATTCTCGTTGCCAGTGTGTTACAGATACAATGTTATTGTCATTTGAATGATTTAACAGTGTTTACATCTTTGTCAAGCCCACAAAGACATTTGGATGGAATCAAGAAAAGACAGAGGCAGGGGAAGGGAGAGACAGTGAGGGATAGAGGAAGATAAGATAGAGAGACAGAGCTAAATATCAAGCGTGAAAGGGGGGGAAAGATGGAAAGACAGGGAGAGACAGGAAGACTAAAAGCGATAGGAAGAGATACAGAAAGACTGATAGAAATAAAAAGGAAATAATAGAGATGGTGAGCTTGGAAGAGATAGATAAAAAGATACATTGTCTGGATTCTACACTTACTTCAGAAAACAACAACGGCTCTCTACACAGACAATGGGCTCGGCTGATTGGCAGCCGTCTGGTCTCTGTTGGTCAGAGCCGGAGGAGCAGTCCACCAGACTGGTGCTGAAATGGCTCTTTTCACAGAGTCCGTTTACCCATCAGGATGAGTCATCCCCCTGCCCCCCTCACACAAACCCTCAGCCATCAGTGATTAAAAGCTCATAACCACCAACACGTCTATTCATATTGCAGGAAAAAAACTTGTGTGAGTGTTAGTGATTTTATTGCGGTGCTTCCAGTTTGTTCATTTTTTAATGTGCGGTTTTCAAAATGGATGTTAGATTTTGAAACGTTGGGACACACTACGTGTTGTCCCTCTGCTTTGATGAAGTGGGTTTAGTAGGTGGGTTTAGCAGCTTTTGTGCTGATAAAGGCTATTTTGGATGAGGACTGGCTTAGTTGAGAGAACCATGTGAAGGAGACTGATTAATGTGACGTGAGACCTTTTGGTTGTGTAGATGATTAAGTTGTATTGAGTCCTCATCCTGCAATACCTTGCTCAAACTCACCCTCTGTCACTGTCGTTTTCCTTCTTTCCCTCTCTTTTTCTTCTCCTCTCCATCTTTGTTGTCCCTCCAGAGATCTCTGTCAGTCTCCTTTCGGTGATCGTGACGTTCTGCGGGATAGTCCTCCTGTCCGTGTCTCTCTTCGTCTCCTGGAAGCTCTGCTGGTTACCATGGCGAGACAAGGAGGGCGGGGGTCTGAGCTTGACCTCGGGGCTGATGCCCGGGGGCGTAGGTTCGATGGGTAGCGGTGGTGGGGCCTCCCTCTTACCGCCTCTCATGCAGAGGAAGGCGTCCCACTCCTCGCTGTACCCCTCCCTGGCCCAGCCTCAGCAGCATCACCCCCACTTCTCTGACCTGCTGGGGGTGGAGAGTGGTCAGGGGGTAGGTGGGGTGGTGGGAGGGCCCGAACAGACCCAGGAACACTCCTACCTGGACATGGACTCCTACCCAAACAACGCTGGTGAGACAGAGCCCCTGATCTCACCCCGCTGAGAATGAATGGCCTCTATCATTGTGTATATGTGAGCAGAGTTTAGAACAAAGCATTGGTGGATGTATTCAAGTCTACATAACATCATGTATTTAGAGAAAAGTATACATTTACATTTCCCTGTATGTTATACTAATAAATTGGACCTCACATTGAAGTTGATAATAGCAGGACATTGCTAGATTCGTTTTCTTTTATAGGTACTTTGAAGTTGAGCCAGACGTCTCCAGAGTTGCCCCCAGCTAGTGAGGGTGGGGCCTCCCTGCCCCACAAAGACATGCCCAACGCCCACTCGCAGCAACAGGTCACTGCACGGTCAGTTCTGCACTGGAATTAGTGTTTCTGTGTGTGTGTGTGTGTGTGTTCTCTAGGCTGTTGATGGTGACTGCAAACAGGTATGACAATTTGTGTTTTAATATGTTCAGCAAAAAGTCTCACCTCTGTGTTTCATCATTTTCCTCTCCAATGAAGCATAAAATGCCTGAATATATATATATATATATATATATATATATATATATATATATATTCATATATATACATAAAGTCGATCTTTAAGGTGTTCCCCCCTTGACCTTTTCCACATTTTGTGTTACTGAATTAAATTTAGTAAGGAGTTATGTTAAAGTGAAAAATAAAATGTGCAAATTGTTTTTAATTAATGAGAAAACAGAAAATAATTGTTTGCACAAGTATTCGCCCCTTTTAAGTCAATTTGTGGTCTCTACCAGCTTTGTATATTTGGACACAGCAATTTTGGCCCTTTCTTCGTCGCAAATTGCTCAAGCTCCATTATGTTGGATGGTGACCTTTGGTGAACAGCAATGATCAACTCTTTCCACATATACTCAGTTGCATTGAGGTCTGAGTTTTGAGGACACTCAAGCAGTTGGCTGTATGTTTGGGGTCATTGTCTTGCTAGAAGATTAGTTCCCAGGTGTCTTGAAGATTTCAGCGGGTTTTGTTCCAGGATGTCTCTGCACTTGGCTGCATCCATTTTGCCTTCTACATAAGCATTCCAGGCCCTGACCAGAAAAGAACCCCCACAGTATGACGCTACAACTGCCATGCTTCACGGTAGGGATGTATTTTTCAGGATGATGCACATTATTAGGCTTGCACCGAACAGAATGTTCAGCATTGAGGCCAAAAAGCTCTATTTTGGTCTCATCAGACCATATCATCTTCTTCCACTTGGTCTCAGAGTCTCCCACATGCTTCCTGACAAATTCTAGATGAGAATTGATGTGAGTTTTCCACTCTCCCATAAAAGCCCCTTTTGTGCAGCACCCAGGGTATGGTTGCAGTATGCAGTGTCTCCCAGTTCAGCCGTGGAACACTTCACTTACTCCTTTATAGTTACTTCTTGTTGGCCTCCTGGCTGGGCCACTTCTCGACCAGATACTCAGTTTTAGAGGACAGGCTGTCCTAGACAGATTCACTGTTTTCCCATATTCTCTCCATTTCTTAAAAATAGACTGCTGTGCTCCTGGGGATCAGTGACTTGCAAATGTTCTTATATCCTACCGCTGATTTGAATAACGTTATTCCCGATTTGCTTTGAATGTTCCTCCGTCTTCATGATGTCGCTGTTTTAGGAGTGCTACTAACCAACTGGGAGACCTCCCAGAGCAGATTGTATTTAACCTGAAATCTTGTGAAAGATTTATTCCGTTACTTCTAAAAACAATTCTGAATCCCTGTTTTGGATCCAGCGACGACAGGCACAGGTGTCATATGTCCTTTCATTGCGTCAAATCCCCAGTTGTGCTACACCAGTGGTCTGTCATCCTAAAACCACGCCTGATCAGAGCTCCATTTGATATAAACTTCTCGCCTATTGCCCTAACTGTGGAGATGTGTATTTTTCTATAGCCATTATATAATTAATGAACATCATCAACTATTTATCTCATTTAATTTGAATATTCTATGGCCTTTTCCATGTGAATAGAGGACTTAGGCATGTGTTTGGCATGTATGTTACCTCATGTTTATACCCCAGTGAAACAGAAAGTCATGGATGACCTCGTAAGAGTTCCTAATGACTCAGATGAACTTGGAGGGAAAAAAACTCTGTATATGGACACACTTACCCATTCAAGTATGTCCAAACTTTCAAGTGAATGGGAAAGTATGTTCAAGCCTTTGACCGGTACTGTATGTTTTTATTTTTATTCTTTGTTAAGAATTTGTTTTTTCTTTGAAAAATGTCACCTAAATTAAAGGTCAGATTTCTCTTATTCTTATTATCAATGCATTAATTTGAGATTATTAAACATACTTAAGGAGTAATCACCAACGTCCTGTACATTACCCTGGAAATAATGGATGACGCTACAGGACAAGTCTTAGCCGACATGCAACTGTCCCGTATATCAGGAATAAATATACATTCTACAGCTCATTCTAGCCAATCAGCAACAAGTATTCAACAATACTGTGGTGTTAAGAATTGATAAAAGATGGAGGGAGGACACATTTTGCATCTTGCTGTCCCGATTTTGCTCAAGACAAAACGAGAGGAGGAAAAAGGCAGTGAAATGTCCATAAGACTTTTTCTAACCTGCTACAGGCTGTTGTTTAAACGAACCGGGTCCAAACAAGATGAAAGTCGTCTTATACATGAGGGGTAAATGTTTTTTGAGGAGAACATCACTTGCACCTATGTGCTAGTTACCTTTTTTCTCAGACCAGTAAGCGAGACGTAACTTCACCTGCATCATTAGTTGTCACATTTCGTGAGAACGGCCGGGAAATCGCTGATTAAAAACCCATGAAAACATTGATGTGTGCCGTGTTTGTGGTGAACCGCACGCTTATGTCAAGAACAAACAGAACCTTTTGCAAGGTAAATTGTCATTAGTGCGACCGGATTACACACTGCTTTACACAATATAACAAGACCTGTAAACCTGGGTTTAATTGGTTTTCTACAGCAGTATGGCTGTTGTCGCAGTCTTCCACTTAAATAGACTATAAAAGAAATGTAAATGTCGTAGGGAGAGTCAGCGAACACAACATTTAAGGATGCCGTCAGTGGGTGGTTTCCTGAACATTGAATAGAAACGTGGATGCCAGATTTCCATTCAGACCTTTTTGGAAATACGAAAGTTTCCAGACCTGTAAGGAGTCGTGACGAGATTTGGAGGTAAGTCCTCAGAAGACTAGGTATTGACTAGCGGAGTACTCACCCACTACGGGAGTGTGGGAGCATCTTATGCACCGTTTAAAGGGTGGATGGTTTTGGAGGTTTGTGTTGCGGTAAGCCGGGCGTCACGTCATACCTGAGGTTATATTGCCTGGGTGTCACAGCTCCCTGCCTGTCCTACCTTGCCCCCCCACACACACACACCTCATAGGACCGGGATTGTAGATAGTAGTTACTGTATAGTTTTTGTATTTTGTATAGTAACCCTACCTGTCTGTAGTTAGTGTCATTTTGTATAGTAACCCTGCCTGTCTGTAGTTAGTGTCATTTTGTATAGTAACCCTGCCTGTCTGTAGTTAGTGTCATTTTGTATAGTAACCCTGCCTGTTAGTAACCTTGTTAGTGTCAATCCCTGTAATAACCCTGTCTGTCTCAACATTTACTGTCATTCTGTATATTAACCCTGTCTGTTTCATAAGTTACTGTTATTCTGTATATTAACCCTGTCTGTTTCATAAGTTACTGTCATTCTGTATATTAACCCTGTCTGTTTCATAAGTTACTGTCATTCTGTATATTAACCCTGTCTGTTTCAT